>BQNB010019164.1:2128-65666 GCA_026074375.1 Tanacetum coccineum
CATAAGCCACGTTGATGTGAATCATCGAACATTACATATCGTAGAAACGAGACTCCGTCCTCGGATATTTAGAAACTTATACAAACATACTCACGCGACTACACCTGTTTCTTGAGGTTTTTACTATAATGAGACTTTCCCTATAACGCGGTTATACCAGTCATAAGATCTGTAATGATATATTTTGAGATACCCATTTTGATGGATTAAATATCCTGGACAAACCTAGCCAAAATTTTTGGTAGATTGAGAAGTGTAGAAACACCGAATTTTGCTGAATAAAGTTATCAGCGTCTTGTTTAGGACGAGTTTATTTAACCTTAAGTCTTTCCTTGGTCACACAATCGGATAACACAAATTTAATCTCGGGACGAGATTTCTTTAAGGGGTAGGTACTGTAACATCCTAAAATTTTCGAAATTTTGAAAGACGATTTTACCCTTTGACTTTTAGGGTCTGGCTTGACTTATAAGAACGATCATCTAAATCACGTATTCACGGCTCGGACTCTAAAGCAATTTGATGTGAAACGATATTCCAGACAACTTTTTAGTTTTGACCGAGACCCGAAAACAATCAGAAGGTGACTGAAATGCCCTCGCAAAAAATTTTTAAACACAACACGTACCGACCCAAAATAATTAAATTTATATTTATTTTTTATTTTTTATTAAACAACAAGTATTTTATAAATTGTTTAATATTTCATTCAAAAATGTTTGTTTAAAAACGTGAATGTTTAAAATAAAGTTTTAACTTTACGGACAAAGCTTGCTCGCGACACTTAATAGTACCAAACTAATAAATAATAATCATTTTAATATATTTTATAAAAATATTTATAAAATAATAGTCGAGTGAGTACTCATTTTGTTGGAAAAATTATTTAGAAAACAATGGCGCAACTTTCGTATTTTCAATCGTCCGTTAACTAGCCTAATCGAGCCCCAAACAATTAATTAACAAAAATTACACATTTGGTCCCTGTGATAATATTTACACTAGAAACCCCTAGACTATTTTACATATGCTAAATTATTTTTAAAAGATTCAAGTGTATATATATATACATAAAAATTAGGTTATACTCATTTCTTTTTATTAGCCTCATCTTCATCTCCTCTCTCTCTTCTTTCAGCCGCCGGTATTGCTCCGACATACTCCGGCCACTACCACAACCATCATCATCCCTATACACCATCCTCATCACCATCCTCGTCAACATCATCTCATCCACGACACCACTCCATCACCTTCCTCTTTCATCTCTAGCCAACGCCATCAACCGACTTCACTATTACCTCGTCATCACCATCTTATCAATACCACTAGGGTGCGTTCGGTTGTATAGAAGCAGCCATGGGTGTTCGTTGGTTTGGTCGATTTGGGTACAAGCCAAATGGGTGCGTTCGGGTTGGGTTGCAAGAAGAAGGGTGCGTTCGGTCTTGTCTCAGGCACCATATTCATAACCCAAGTAGGGTGCGTTGTGGTTTATGTAAAACATCATAAAGGGGTGTTTGTCCTGGTGGGTTAGCAACATCAGTTATGGCGCGTTAGTTATGGGTACGCACCATAGGTGCGTTCGGTTGAGGGTGGTCACAATGAGGGGTGCTCGTTGGCTGGTCAAACCACCAACTGTGGCTGCGTTGGGTTTGGGGAAGCAGCCTTGGGCTGCGTTTGTTTTATTATACCCGAAAGGAGTGTGTTCGGTTATGGGGATTTATAGAAAAACAAAAAGGAAAGGGTGCGTGTGGTTATAACACCACCACAGCCGACCCTCATTCTTTTTGGTGTGTTTGGGTTTGGCTAAAATACCATTAGGGTGCGTTTGGCTGCTGTCGAATACTTTGGTGGTGCAGTTGGCGGTGTTTAATTGTGCAGCAAGGGTGCGTTTGGGTTAACATAAAACGAATAATAATTATATCGTAGTATTTTATAAATTATAAACCGGATATATATAATGGTGGTTTAAAATGGTTAAATAAGTATAATGTTTATTAATTTGTTTAGTAGATATAAATATATAAATGGTTTAATATTTAAACACGTAAGATTATTTTACAACATCGGTTTGTTGACAAGTGGAAAAGAAAACATTTGGTTTATATATATGTGGAATGCGTTTTATAAACGTAATAGACAGATATGAAAATATATAATTTACTATATATATTGAGTCACTAAAACCTATTATTTTAGAGACCCGATAAAAGGTGACAAATTATATTTTAAAAAGACATATTAAATTATAAACGGAATATAACCCACATCGAACGAAAACTAACCGTTTACAATTAAACCAACAATTTTAGGCTACGATCCTTAGTGAGACGAAAGTTGCAATTTTTAAAATATTATTTTATAAATTCCTGACTAGAAGGTAAATTCATAACTTTTGTAAGAGCTTTACAAACATCGTTTTTAACATCAGTGTAACTTAAAAAACATCTATTACATCTATACGAGAACTTTTTATTTATTTAATTGGTTTTTTCTTTGTTATGTAATTCACGATTTGAATTATATACTTGTTCATTTTAATATGTAATATATATGGAATATGTTACATACTTTGCGTTTACTCTTTGATTTGTTTATTTAACCAACCACCAAACTATTACAACTTTAAATCTAAATCTTTATCAACGTGTCGCGTTGACATAACCATTCATCAGGAAACCCAAATACATTATCCTAGGCTAGTGGGACTTAGCCGTTAAGATTAGTTGCAACTTCTTGATCGAGCCGCTTCGTCTTCCGTTCGTGTTGTGCATATTAGATGCCTATCTGTCAATCGTTCTTCATCATCGATGTGAGTTTATAGCCCCTCTTTCACTTGTTTTACATTTACTTTACAAATCTCGGGGGAGAATACATGCTCAATACAACTTGTTTACATATTCGTTTACAATATCTTTTACATACTATTCTACACACTTGGTTTACATACTTGATTTTGCAATTCATTACAAACACAATTACATGGTTGATTACAAACTTGGTTTCATACTTTGTCACATACTCATTTGCATACACGTTTACGAAATTGTTTACATACTCATTACAAACTCAATTACTTGATTTATATCACACTCTTTTCTTCTTAGGATTAAGTACTCAAGCTATTTACGAATACATGATTAATTTTTATTGACACAAGTGTTTTCTGATAACATCTCCTGTTTACATGTGCCTAAGTAACATAACCACCATTGCACCATTATCATGAACTGTTAATTCTTAGACCTAGGACCGGTTGAGAAGCCGAGTGTATAAATAGATCTATCTGGGATTGACATCCCCGTTCGGGTGAGTAGCTCTCACTAGTTTCGACTGTACTGAAACAACGAATCATACATGTCAGAACAATTGGATGTTTACGGGTTTTGAACATCTACCACGGGCCTTTAATTTGCTTAAAATTGCATACATAAATGTCGAGCTCATGTCATGAGCTTAGCTCAACATAGAAATAATTTATGTGTACTGTATTTGTTTATAGAGACCCATACATTTGGAAAAAGTCAACGATCCTCACTGTTCCTACTACATATTGAACATTAACTAATTCTGACACTTTCATATATATAGCGGCGAAGCAATAACACTAAACTCTTTTGGTTCTACATAACTCTTTAACATTTTTAGGCGATTATTATAAGGATTGAAATAATCATACATACTTTATAAATCTTTGGATTTCAACATTTACATTTATACTTACAAAACTCTATGAACTCACCAACTTTAATGTTGACACTTTTAAGCATGTTTTTCTCAGGTGAATTAGATGCTTGGCTTACTTGATGTGCAATGGAGTCTAAAATTGACAAGATTTCATTTATGGATTTCTACTTACATACAAATGATCAAATCTCGTTGGGTTATTTTCAAGCTTTTCATTGTGATGCAATTATGGGACAAATGTTATATAAATTTCAAGAAAATCAACGAGATTACTTTTCAAATGACACATTTAGAGGTCGTTCTCTTGTATCTTGAGCTGTTGTATTATGAAGTAACGCTCCCGGACATACATTCCGCTGCGACCCGTTTTTGGGGGTGTTACAGACCGAGACTTAAATACATAATGAACGAACTTCATGTTCGACTCAATATTTTAAGGCTAACAAAGACTTTCCATAAACAAGCTTGTAAGGCGTACAACCAATTGGGGTCTTAAAAGCAGTACGAAATGCCCACAAAGCTTCATCTAATTTGTCAGAACATGAGGCACGGTTTTCTCCAACCGTCCTTTCTAGAATACGTTTTAAACCTCGATTGGACACCTCCACTTGACCGCTCGTTTGAGGGTGATAAGCAGTAGCTGGACGATGTGTGACGCCATACTTAGACATTACTTTAGCAAACTGATCATTAAAAAAATGGGTCCCACGATCGCTTATTATAGCTCTAGGTGTCCCAAATCGGGCAAAAAGAGATTTTAAAAACTTCACTACAACTCTAGCATCATTTGTGGGGAGCGCCTTTGCTTCAACCCATTTTGAAAGATAATCAACAGCTACGAGGATGTATTTATTTCCTCTTGGAAAGACGGAAATGGTCCTATAAAATCGGATACCCCATACATCAAAGATTTCCAAACTTGGATAGATTTTAAGGCATCTCCATCACGATGTGAAAATTGCCTTGTCGTTGATACGATATCACAAGATTTGATCATCTAATGGGTATTTTCTCGATATAGGTGTAGCAAAAATAAACCGGCATCAAATACTTTCGACGGTGAATTGGCACTATGATGTCCCCCAGAGGTCCTTCATGGCAAGCTTGAGGCTCTCAAAAGCTTCTTGCCCATACCACACATCGACGATAGATTATGAGTCCTCACATAAGTAACGAAAAAGATAGGGATCAACCCATAAATAATGTTTAACACCCTTAACAAACTTCCTCTTTGTTGAGTTGACAATTCCGTTGATGATAAAATACCCCGCAGGTATTTGCCGTAAGTCCGCAAAGCATGGGTACATTCACTAGAAATAACTCCAAAGTTTTCTAAAGGAAAATGTTTCATTTATGTCTTTGTTTTCTAATACATCCGTATGGAGATTCTCAAGTCTAATAAATGGTCTGCTGCAAGGTTCTCAACTTCCTTTTTTTATCACGATGGTGAATACAAATTCTTGTAGGATAAGAACCCACCGAGCAACCTCGGCTTAGCGTCTATTGGTCATAAGTACTGTAAAGCGAGTTATCCGTATACACTATGCTTATTGGATAATGACAAGATATGGCCAAACTTTTCAAAGCATACACAACGACAACCTTTCTTTTTTCCGTGGTAGTGTAATGAATTTGAGCTTCAGTCATAGTCTTGCTAGCATAATGTATAGGCTGAAAATGCTTCATCTTTCGTTGTCCTAGAACTGCACCAATCGCGAAATCACTTGCATCACACATGAGTTCGAATGGTAAGTTCCAATCCGGGACAACTAAGATTGGAGCTTCGGTAAGCTTCTTTTTAAGAGTCTAAAAAGCATCAATACAATCTTTAGAAAACACAAACGGTGTTTCCTTCTCAAGAAGGTGGGTCATTGGTCTAGCAATCTTAGAAAAGTCTTGGATAAATCGGCGGTAAAAACCTGCATGACCTAAGAAACTCCTAACACCTTTAACGGTAGTCGGGTGAGGGAGCTTAGCGATAACATCGACTTTAGCACGATCGACCTCAATTCCCGCCTTTGAAATTTTATGCCCTAACACAATTCCTTCTTTACACATAAAGTGACACTTCTCCCAATTAAGAACTAAATTCGTGTCTTCACACCGTTTTAGCATCTTTTCTAAATTGGAGAGGCACGAATCAAAACTATCCCCAAAAACCGAGAAATCATCCATAAACACTTCCATGGTCTTTTCGATCATATCATGGAATATGGCCATCATACACCGTTGAAAAGTACCAGGAGCATTACACAAACCAAATGGCATGCGTCGGTACGCGAAAGTTCCATACGGGCATATGAAAGTAGTTTTCTCCTGGTCCTGGGGTCTAGAAAACGATAGAACTCATTCCCAGCTAATCTTTCTATCATATGATCCATAAACGGTAATGGAAAATGATTCTTTCGAGTCGCTTCATTTAATTTCCTATAGTCGATACAAACTCTCCATCCGATAACTAAACGTGTCGAAATTAATTCGTTTTCTTCATTAGCAACGACAGTTATTCTACCTTTCTTGGGAACACAATGCACTGGACTAACCTATGGGCTGTCCAGAGATCGGGTAAATCAATCCGGCATCAAGAAGTTTTAGAGACCTCTTTTTTTACTCATGAATTTTTGGGTTACCCGTCTTTGACTTTGAACCGTAGTTGTAATCATCTTCCATCAAGATTTTGTGAGTATAAAAACAGGGACGATACCTTGATGTCGTATGAATTTTCAAGCAATGGCCCTTTTATGAGATTTTGAGCATCTTTTTCATCATTTTTTAAACCTTTTGCAATAATAACTGGTAACTTGTCGTTTTCTTCCAAGAAAGCATATTCTAAGTGAGACGGCAAATCTTTTAACTCTAATTCCGGAGGCTCTTCAATTGAAGATTTTGCCTTGGTCATTTCACTTTGTTTAAGGTCCATCGGAGGAAGTTGAAACGGGTCATTATTTAACAATTTTTCAATCAAACAAATATCTTCCTCCGGATTGCAATCGGCATGATCAATTTCTGGTGAAATCGAGTCATCCTTAAGATAAGCTTCAATTTCTTCCAAAATGAATTCGGAAGTAAATGGCTCAGACGTCGGGGTAGGATTGCCACCCGAAGTATTAGGAAATCCTAGCAATTCCGGAGCATACTCCTCACAAACTGCATCAATGATGTCAATTCGGTTTACCGACTTGTCATTTGTAGAGGAGTATCTCGTGTTTGATCTAAGATTAAAAGTTTACGCTTCGTTATCTAACCAGAGGGTTTATTTCCTCTCCATAAACATCTATTAAAGACACGATCGGTCCTCAAAAGGATCTACCACAAGTATGAGAGGTACACGAGGATCATCGAAAACGACCAACAACAAAATCGGATAGGAATAATGAAATGTCCTAACATTGACAAACAACGTCTTCTGCGAGTCCTTTAGTATAAGTAATTTATCGTTCCGCTAACTCTAAAAGTCATCCGAGTTGGTGTAAGTTCCGCAGAGAAAGCCTTTTTCCAAATAGAAAGAGGCATAAGATTTATGCTCGCACCAAGAGCTGCCAAGGCCGTGGCATATATCTATTTCCGGGGAAATTACATGAATAAGAAACATGCCGGGATCTCCAGCTTTTTGGGAAGCTTTTTTGAGAAGCATGCTAGCATTCCCATTCAATGGGCTCTACTAACTCAAACAACTTTTCCTTATTCATGAGCAAACTCTTAATCGTAGGAGCAAATCTTGGCATCAAAAGTAAAGCTTCTGCGAAACTAATGTCTAAGCGCAAATCTTGAAAGATTTGGAAAATCTTCTCCATTTGATTCGAAGCTTTGTCACATGACTTTTGATCATCACGTCGTGAAGGATATGGAATATTTGGCTTAGGTAAACTCTTCGGAATATCGGATTCCGGAATGGGAGTGGTTTTAGGTAAAGTCATCGGAATATCGGGTTCCGGAACAGAAATGGGGATAACCGAAGGTGGGATTTGAGCGGTACTTCCTTGGAAGGATTAGTAGGAATCGAGGGTCCCTCATAAGCAACACCACTTCGAGTAGTGATTGCTTTCATCTCACCCTTCGGGTTTGGAATGGTGTTACTCGGAAGAGTACCCAAAGTTGAGGCTTGGTTTTGAAACAATCCACAAATCATGTTTTGCAAATTATTTTGGAAAGTGGTTTGTTGATTCATCATGACGGCTTGTTGAGATTTTATCGTGTTCTGAATTTCATTCTTAAGGTCTCCTTTTAACGAGTTGATTTGACTTTGCATATTCCTCAACATCTGATCATTATTCCTCTTGTAACTTGAAAAATCATTTGAAATTTCTTGTTGAACTTGATTATTAGGCACTTGAAAAGGTTGATGTTGAAATCCTTGGTTTTGAAAATTTTGAGCATGATTATTTTGATTTTGAAAACCTTGATTTCCATGAAAATTATTCCCCCGATTAAAATTATTCCCTTGAACTCTGATTAAACATATTTTGACCATTGTTTTGCACCGGAGCAAAACCTGGTGGTGCCATTTGATTACTAACACGGTTTGGAGGGTTAACTTGATTGTAAGTACCCGTAGTCGCACAAACACTAGCCTGATTGTTATCGGTGGCCGGACAATTATACCAAGAATGAGCACCACCACAAGTAACACAAGATTCCTCAACCGCTTTAACCGGAGCGGGAGTGACAACTTTTTTAGAAACAATCTCGACTAAGGTCGAAAGTTGATCCGCAAGCTTATCAATTCTCTCATCCGTTTTACTAGAAGTAACATTCATCCTAGAAGCATTTGGTTTGTTTCGTGAATAACGCACTTTTGATTTGTTCTCAATTATGTTTAAAGCCTCTCTAGTCGTTTTACTCAAAAGATTTCCACCCGCAGCGGCATTTAAGGAGTCTTGTTCATTGTCGTTTAAACCGTTGTAAAAGGGTTCAACTTGATAACTCGTAAATCCGTGATGGGGGCATGCTCTAAGCAACTCCTTAAATCGTTCCCAAGCTTCACTAAAAGTTTCCTCGAATTTTTGTGTAAAACGAGAAATTTCATTCTTTAAGTGAGTGGTTTTCGAAGGAGGGAAAAATTGGTTAACGAACTTGGTAACGAGATCCTCCCAAGTCAAGATTGAATTTGGTGGTTCTTTCTCGTACCAAGTTTTAGCGGCTCCCTCGAGCGAATATGGAAACATCATAAGCTTAATAACATCGTTAGGCACATTCCTAAATCGTAAAGTCGAGGTAATCCTTTTGAAACTATTAATATGAGCATGAGGATTATCGTTTTCACGACCGTAAAACGGGTTAGCTTGAACCAACTGAAGCAAATTCGTCTTAATCTCAAAATGATCGGCATTGATTTCTGGTAAAACAATAGCTTCTCCATACCCTTCCGTGGGGGCACGGAGTAGCTCCTCCATGGTACGTTCTGCCATAGAAACTTGTCTTCTTCGACGTCTTGGAATTGTGACGTTTGAATTATTAGGATAATTAGAACGTCTAGTGCGCATGCACTATTTAAAAGAAAATAGAAAAATAATAAGAAAAATATTTTTGGTTTTTCTAAAGTTTATTCAGAATCTAATTTAACAGACAATCGAGAAAGACAACTTGAACCGAAATAATCAAACTTACTTCACGGTAGAACTTTAAAAATTTACTTTTAAGGATCCGTATCTCGTAAGTGACACAATGGTAATTTTTTATATCTTTGATTCGGTTGTAACTTATTATGTTTAATACCTCAATTGAAGGTATTAATTGTTGGTGTTCTTGTTACCAACTTTTGTTATTTTAAAAATCTGAAATAGCAAATAGCCTTTGTTTTAGTTTTTAATCTTCTATTTATACTAAAAAGAAAAGAAAAATATTTTTTACTTTTTATTATTTTATATATATATATTTTTTTATATTTTTAATTTTCTTAAAAGCGTAACTTTCGAAAACGAAAGGTTCTCCAAAACACGATCAACAAACTTCAAACGAGAGAATCTTAACACACTTCCCCGGCAGCGGCGCCAAAAATTTATTGTAACAATTATACGTATATATAATATATCAAAGTATTTAAAGAAATATACAAATAATTCTTGAGGGCAAAGATTAAATGTAATTTAAAACACAAAAAATATATAATATAATACGTTTTTTAACCGGTAAGTGATTACCGGGTCTTATCCCAAAGAAATGTGAATTGATACCATCGATTCAGTTTGGACAATGTTATGAAATGATTTTCACTTTGATTGATTCTCTACGACTAAAAACAATTAAAACAATTAAATGCAAGTAAATTAACTAAACACGCGGACGAAAAACGGAAACGACAAAATAAATCCTAATTAGCACCTTAAACTAGAATTTGAATTTTTAATCTAATTCTATGAGTAAAAATAAAGTGATTTGCAAAATTTGAAAGCTTAACGATAAAATTTGAAAGAAATCACAAAAACGAATAACGGGAATCTAAAAGAAAAACAAAAAAAAAACTAAGAATAAAAAAAAAAAAAAAAAAAAAAAAAAGAAAAAGAAAAAAAAAAAAAAAAAAAAAAAAGAAAAAGAAACCGAGCTCTAAAAGCTAAAATGCTCAAAAATAAACCCACGAGAGTCAAACTAATTTTCCTACGAACTTAATGATAAAAGAAAATTTTCTAAAAAATATTTTTATTTTTTATGATTATTTTTTTATTTTTTATGATTTTTTAAAGTTTTTAATGAAAATAAATGATTAAAAATACTAAATTAGCTCTAAAAATTCTAGAAAAATGACAGAAAATAGCTTAGACTATTTAAATCCTAGGAAAAATAAGCCCGATATCACAGCTTATTAAATAAGCCGCGAAATAAGCTAAAACAGCTTAATAAGCTTATTTGCTAAAATGACTATAAGAATTAAAGTGTGCAAAGGTCTTATGAAAAAGACCCAAGGGCACAGCGGTAAGGAGTGGGAGTGTGTGTTTATAAAAGGTTGAGGTGTTGAGGTCGGGGGTTCGAGTCTTGCTCACCCCCGACTTCCACTTCCTTTTTTTTTGGTTTTTATAAAAAACTTAAAGAACAAAAGTTGTTAAGGACAACTTTTTAAGCTACTTTAATAAAAGCACTATAAGCTGAAACTTAAAAATAAGCTCTTAAAGAGCTTATGAAGAAGCTGTTTTCAGAAACTTAGCTTTTAAAAGCTTTAAAAGCTACTTTTCCTTCAAAGGCTTGCACACAACTCATTTTAAGCTCAAATTGAAATCTAAAAGCTGTTCTAAAAAGCTAATGATGTGTATAAGCTAATTTAAATAAGCTAAGTTAACTGAAAACACTATAAGCTATCTAAATCTAATGATCAAAAGAGCAAATTCAGGAATAAGCACTAAAACTTGAAATCTTAAATAAGCTAGAAAGCTCAATAAGCTATTTCAGGATTTGAGCTTTTGAAAACTTAACAACCTACTTATAAACTATTAATCCAATTCATAAAAACAAATGCTAAAAGCTAGAAATCAAAATTAAGAACCTAAAATCTACTTAGTACTGTTTTTGTATTTTTAAGATTTTTTTTGATGAACTTTTAAAACTAAATTATCCTAAGAAATAAGCTAGAAATGTGAAAACAAGTTTTAAACTATCTTATCCTATATCTAAACTAAAAGCTTATTCAATTTTAAAACCTAAAACCTAATTAAGCTAGCTTAAGTTCAAATGGAAAGGCAGCAGTATTAACTGCTGTTTTTACTACTGCTGGTGCAATTGGCCAAAGGGCAAAACACAAATGCAGGTGTCCTTAAGGGACAACCCTGCACTACACACTCTTATTGAGTGTGTCTAACTCAACATAAACAAGATCCAAGCTCAATGAGGCTTGGATCAAGTTTTTAACAATCAACAGAAAGGGAGAATTCCCCTGGTGCAGGAACAAGAAGTTTAAACCCTAAAATGATATTAAGCTTAATCTAATCCTACAAATCTGCTCAAAACCTAATCAAATGTGAAGATCAAACTAACCAAATTAAATTGCACAATTCAGTTTGACTTTAAGAGGTCAAACTGCATTAATCCAAACACCCCTTTAACTAAGACAGTTTTCATTTTAGCTTATGAATTTGAAATCTAGCTATTACAACTTAGATACCAGATAATAACTAGCTTATAATAAGACTAATAAGCATAAACCTATAAGCTAATAAGCCAGAAATCAATAAGCTACACTAATCTACTTATTTTTGGTTTTTAATGACAGTTTATAAATGATAAGTAAAAACTAGATTAAGACTATGGAACTAAGAACTAACAGTATTAAACTAACATATTAAGCATATATAAGCTAACACTAACAAGAATAAGCAAATAATAAGCAAATTAAGCAGTTATTAAACTAAGAAATTAAGACAAAAAGCTAAATAAGAAACTTACTTGAGCCTAGGCCTTATAAAAACCAAAAGGCATTAAATGCTCAAGAGAGCAATCTACAAGCTCTGCTTATAATGAGAAGCATGTATAATAGTCCCATTGGAAGCACTTCCATAGCTAGCCCCTTTTTTTTCCCTTCCATAAGTCCACAGTCAATAAGCAAGGGTTCTTAAGCTGAATTTAAATTTTGAGTTAATTAAGGCTTAATTAAGTTCAATCACAAGCTTATAGACTTGTGAGAGCTAGAATGAGCTTATATGAGCTTATGTAACAGTAGCTTAACATTTGAAGAAGATTAAGAACTTATGAGTAAAAACAAGAGCTTATGACAGATTATTTTAAAGTAAAAACTCAATTTCATTAACTAAAAACTTGATTACAATATTTAAAAGGAGATTACAAAAGTTTAAACGAAAATTACAATAAGCTAACACTACAAGCTAAATTTAAGCTAAATCTAAAGCTACACTAGATATCGTGTGTGTGAATGGAGAGCTATTTATAACCATCTTCTGAAGCTTCTAGGGGCCTGAATCTGTTGCACGCTCCTCTTGATCTCCTCCATCCATTTATCCCAATCATTGGAAGCTAAATCTCAACCCTTGGATCACTTTTGCACACACGGATTGCCAATGTGGCAATCCGTGATGTGACAGCTTGTATGCTTGTATTGTGAGTGAGTCAAGTGCAAAATATCCCTTTTCCTTGTACTTCTTTCATGTCCACTGTGTCATTCCTTTTGGGGATTGACCAATAAGATGCTTAGGTGACGTTTTAACCCTGCCAGCTAACCTTTTGACACCTGAATTGTCTTTTTTGTCCTTCACTTGGGAATTTGCCCCTTTGATTTTGACCCTTGGTGAGAAAGGTTAGGATGATGAACAGTAAACAACTTTTCCCGCTTCCTTCGTTATAAATGATTATTAGACTGTGTTGGACCGGGTATTTTTGTATATAAAGGGTTTTGGGCCCAGGACTTGGATTGTCCTTGGCTTTGGATTGGTTTTATTATAGAAAGATAACGGTCGTTATCTTTTATTAATAAAAAGATAACGACTGTTAGGGCATTTAGGGTTTGTTTTGTTACTTTGGTTTAACATGAAGGACTGAATTGGTAACTTCTTTTAGTGAGTTGACCATTTGACTTGTTGACCAAGTTTGACTGGGATTTGACTGAGAGTTGACTTTGATAGCTTCCTCCCGGCTTTTTGCGTGCTCTTCCGTTCTTGTGTTCGTGTTTGCCCGGTTTTAACCATTTTCTTATGGTTTTTGCTTTATCCATACCTGCACATAAAAAACACAAAAACAAGCATATCTTTGCCATTCTTATTATGTTTTTGGTCTTTATTGGGTTTATTTTGATATAAAATGGATATGTGTTTTCACACATATCAACCATCATGTCTTTTATCAAAAGAGTTGAAAATCAAAATGATATCAAAGTCAAACAACTCAGAACTGACAATGGTACTGAATTCAAAAATAGCATTCTTGTAAACTTCTGTGATGAAAAAGGGATTTCTCAAAACTTCTCTTCTCCCTACACACCTGAACAAAATGATGTTGCTGAGAGGAAAAATAGAACCCTCATAGAAGATGCAAGAATAATGCTTTCATGATCTGTCTTTTCTAAACAATATTGGACTGAAGCTGTAGCCACTGCATGCTATACTCAAAACAGATCCACCATTATGAAAAGACATCTCAAAAACTCTTAGAAATTTTTCGTAAGAGAATCCCAACATTAATTTCTCTTACGATGTCTTTGATTCCGTTTACATCCAGCAATCATAAAGATACTAGGAAAATTTGATGAAAAAAGCTGATCGAAGGTATCTTTTTTTGATACTCACTTGTTCTAAGGCCTTTAGAGTCTCAAAACTATAAACAACAACAAGAAAACCTATCACATCATATTTGATGAAAGCCCTGATTCTATCAAATTCTCAAAACCTACAGTTGATGACAACAACATTACTGAAACTAAAAGATATCCACCTGATGAATATCTTCATCCTTATGAGCCTTCTCAAAAGTATCAAACAAACAACAATGATGTGTCCTTCATAGAACCTTATGAATGTCCTAATCTAGTTGTTTTGAAACTGAAGTTTCATATGACCAAAATGGTCAAACTGATCAAAATGATCAAAATGATCAATTTGTTCAAACTAATGAAATATTAAATGATGATCAGTCTGAACATTCTAATCATACCAATGATGAACAAATCATTGATAATCTCCCAAACACTAATCCTCTCTAAGTGTAGAGGATACTTCAGTACATAATACAATTCCAAACATAAATTCCTCCTTATCCTTTCCATCCATGGTCACTCCAGCCCCTCAATACAGATGGTCTCAAGACAAACATATTGAGCTAGTCAATATCATTGGTAACCCAGGAGTTGGAACGCTCACAAGAGCCATGGCCAAACAACTTAGTGTTGCTTCAGCTCATGAATGTCTCTTTATAGATTTTCTCTCTAAAGAAGAACCTAAAAAGGTCTTTGAAGCACTATAGTATCCTGGATGGTTTGATGCCATGCAAGATAAACTAAACCAATTTGCCAAAAACAAAGTCTGGACATTAGTTCATGCACCTTATGGTAAAACAATAATTGGCTCAAAATGGGTATTCAAAAACAAAAGAGATGAAACTGGAATTGTAATAAAAAAGAAGGCAAGACTTGTAGCTCAAGGCTACAATCAGCAAGAAGGCATATACTATGATGAAATGTTTGCTCCTGTTGCAAGACTTAAAGTAATTAGAATCTTTCTTGCCTTTGCCATTTACATGAACTTCATAGTTTATCAAATGGATGTCAAAAGTTCATTCCTCAACGACAAACTAAAAGAAGAAGTTTATGTCAAACAACCTCCAAGTTTTAAGAGCAGTGAGTTCCCCAACCATGTGTGCAAATTGGACAAAGCCCTTTATGGACTTAAACAAGCTCCAAGAGCATGGTATGAAACTCTCTCAACCTATCTCACTGAACACAAGTTTGTAAGAGGTAAGATAGACAACACTCTGTTTGTCTACAAAACTCAAATTGATGTGATTTTGGTACAAATCTATGTTGCTAAATTATCTTTGGGTCCACCAGCACAAAATTGTGCAAACAGTTTGCTAAACTGATGACTCAAAGATACAAAATGAGCATGATGGGTGTCCTCACCTACTTCCTTAGATTTCAGATTAAATAATCTGAAAGAGGTATTTCAATCAACCAAGACAAATATGTCAAGGATTTGCTGAAAAAGTATGGCATAAATGGTTTATCAGTGAAAACTCCAATGGTACCCCTAATGAGACTCAGTATAGAGGTATGATTGGATCACTAATGTACCTAACTACAAGCGGACCTGGCATTTAATTCTCAACTTGTCTCTGTGTAAGATATCAAGCAAATCCTAAGGAATCCCACCTTATTACTGTTAAAAGAATTTGCAGGTACCTAAAAGGTACTCCTAGTCTTGGTCAGGAAAAGCACCTCAGGTTCTAATCAGTTGCTAGGAGGCAAACTAGTTTGCTAGAGTGCTAAAAAGCATCAATCTATAACTATGTCCTCAGCTGAAGCTGAATATCTAGCTGCTGCTGAATGTTGTACCAACATATTATGGATGAGGAGTCAACTCACTAACTATGACATCATATATAAAAAGGTAGCCATATTTTATGATAACACCAGTGCTATTGCAATCTCAAATAATCCAGTTCTACACTCAAGAATAAAGCATATTGATATCTGATATTACTTTATCAGAAATCATATTCTCAAAGGAGACATTGAATTACATTTCATTCCCGCTCAATATCAACTTGCTGATAGCTTCACCAAGCCTCTGGATGAGCCAACCTTCAAAAGATTGATAGTTGAACTAGGTATGCTGAACATTGATTCAAACCTGAACCTTCAGTACTGATTGAAGAAAACTGAAGGTTCCATGATTTCATCCAAAACTGAACAACCTTTCATATGTTAAAATGTCAGTTCAGTTTCTGTATGCAACCTTTAACTTGCTTAAGTGAAGTAACTGAGCAATCACACATGTCTCATTCATAGATTTGCATGAGCATGTGTGGTTTTGTCGCCTTCGCTAGAGCTTTGTTATTGGCCACATTAAGAACTGAACAAAACTGATTTACTTTCTTCAGTTTAGTTTCAAACAAAATTTTTGATCTAACTCTTCAGCTTTCTCAAGTGAAGTAACTGAGCAATCACATATGTCTCATTCATGGATTTGCATGAGCATGTGTGGTTTTGTCGCCTCTGCTGGAGCGTGTATGTTGATAAAGTCACCAACATCTGTTCAGCATAACGAAACACCAAACCTGAACCCAGTTCAGCTACTTGAACATCAATCACAATGTCAGTTTTAAATAAAAACAAAAGTGATTTTCTAAATTAATATTATTTTCTTTAAATAACATCTTTCTAAGAAGTTGTTTGTTTTAATATATTAAAAAGGGGATATCCAAATGTTAGAATGACCTCACCATCTTTCTCTCATCTACTTTTTAGTTAAATAGACGGCTGTTCACTGCTCTAGGTGTCAGATACATGCTTTGTTGACTTTCATTAAATATAAAGTTTAGCACACATGTTAAAAACAAACCCTAAACATTCCCCATAACTTTATAACCTCAATATGACAGTTACACATTCACAAAGAAAAATTTGTAACTTCATCAATCCTATAAAACCATCACACCAATCTACATTTCACTTTTCACAAACTCATCAAAAACACACACATAAAACCTCAAACCAAATCAAACCCTCAAACCCCTTAATAAAAAAAATGGCAGAATCATCCAACCCAACTCAAATCCTATCACCACCTGATGTAACTCCAAAGGAAGAACCTGTCATACTGAATAGACCAGAAAGTCCAAATCCATTTCTTCCTGCAGATCAGGTTGAATTCAACTTTGATCAAATAACCTTCACCACCAACAATAAGGTTGTCCTACTCTACCCAGAACACCCAAACTCTGAATACTTTCAAATAGTCTCTAACTTCATCTCAAAGTGTTGTCTTAAGGAAGCATTCACCAAAGCTCCAAACCAATACAAATAGTATCTTTCTGAATTCTGGTTTACTGTAAAAACCTTAGAAGACTCTAAGATATGGGTATCCACTCCTACTAATAGAATTAGAGGAGACATATGTATCACTACCTTTAAGAATGCTCTTAGGGCACATTACCTACCTTTATCAAGTATATATGTTCCCCCACCTTCCATAACAGTAGTAAGACCATGGTTTGCAACAATTGGATACAGTGGGGAGATTGGGGCAAAAAGAACTCTCAAAAATAGTTTTCTTCCTCCTAGGTGGAGGCTACTAATGACTTAAATCATTCAGTGTTTAGGTGGGAAAACAGGTGGGCATGATCAAATATCAAACAAGGATGTCATCATCTTGTATTGTCTAGCCAATGGAGTACAGGGTGATTATGCTAAGCTAATATGGGAGGATATAATTCATAAGCTTCATAAGAAAACTAGGGAAAAGGTTGTTCCGTAGCCTAGGTTTATATCCCTTCTACTAAAGTACATGATGCCTAAATATGACAATAGAGAACTCACTATACACCCCTCTCAGGTCTTCAGCGTTCTTAACTAGGCACTGAAGCCAAACCAACCTGAATGACCTCTCTTTACAGCCCACATGTTGGCCATCTATTATACAGATGTGCCTATGGCTCCTAAAGCTCCCAAAACCTCCTTACATTCTGAGAAGAAGGTTCTCCAAGGCAGAAAGCCTAGAGCTAAAAGTGGACTCAAAAGAAAACAATTTTCCAAACATACATCTAAGTCCCAAACTGAGGCATCCAAATCTAAAGCTGGCCACTTAGAAAATGAAAATCTATCCAGTTTGGCCAAGGACAAAAGCCTAAGCCATCCTTCAGCTCCCACACCTGTGGTTGCTGAAATGCATAAAGAGGCATAACAAGAAGCTGGTGGTCCAACATCTTTAGGGGCCACGAGTGAAGAAGGAGCCCACCCTCAGCTTAGTAGTTGTATGTCTGCATTTATAATTATTGAACATGTTCATTCATCTTCTTTTACTTTTCACTCTGAGTCTGCATCAGGAAATGATGTTTAAGAAGATTCCATAGCTGAAGCTGATCTTGGAAAATCTGCTCCTAATGATTCTATACCTCACCAACAAGGTATGGATTAAAGAACAAAAAACTATGCACCTGGTCATACATTTGTAGGGACTAATCCAAGTGTTCTTGTAGATCAAACCAAATCTGCTGGAGATGGATTGAAAACTGGCCACACTGACTTAGGTACAAATAAGGAGTCCAGATCTGATGATATTTCAAGGAAAATAAAGCTGGAGGATCTATCAGATCTTATGAAAGACACAAGATCTGCCTTCTTCACTCCTGACTCCCTAAACGATGAACCCATCATTGTTACTGATGAGAGTGAAGAAGATGAAGCTAAAAAACATGAAGAAGCTCATGCTGCCTCTCATAATGAACCTGAAGACACTTTAGCTTCACATCCTCCATCTCCTAAATCAGTTCAACTCCAAGAACTGAAGGATTAGGTTTCCTTTCTTTAGTCAAAAAATCTCCTGTTACAACAACAAAAACAACACACTGAGGCAGAAGTTGCATCCCTTAAAGCTCAGCCATGATTTCCTAATGTTAATCAACTTGCTGCGCTTCTGGTAACTTCCTTGAAACCTGAGCTTTCCAATCTCTTAGCTTCACATGACTTTGCCAGCTCCATACCAAGCGAACTCAAAGAGCTCCCCTCAGAGATCACTACATTATCTGGAGAAATTCAAGAGCAGGAGAGACATGTTCAGGGAATGGAAATTAAGCTACCTAGTGACTTAAACGACATACCAATAAAACTAGAGACCTTTACTTTCACTGTCTCCAGTCTTATGTCTTAGGTCGCTGAATTGAAAACGCTTAAATGGGAACTTTTAGCAGAGTTCCTTGCTTTACCAAGCCAGATTTTGTCGGTTCAAGCGAAGCTCCAGACCTTGGACACACTTCCAAGTCTTCTAAACAAGGTTGCTGACACCTTGACCAGGTTTCCAAACATTATGAAGAATGTATCCTACACAGCCAAAAGCAAGGGTGTTCCTTCAGTAGGCCCAGCAACTGATTCGCCTGCTGAGGTAGGGAAGAACACCAATCCAGCTATAATGGATGCTTAAATAACAAACCTGCACAATGAATTTATTGATCTTGTGGGAATAGATATAGTGACACGGTACTACAACAAGAAGTTACTTTATGAAAAATATTGTGACAAGATGCTGAAAAGAAGAAAAAGCTCCAAGATCATAAACTGTGATGTTCTCACATAAAAGGGCCCTATCACACTGCAAATATATAGGGAATATAGGATAGTTAAAGTCATTCCAAACGTCAAAGTTAGTGACCTACATCTGGCTGAATGAAGAGAGGTAGTACAAGCTTGTCCTGATAGAAAAGAAAAAGGATGGAAGACCATCTATGGATTGATAAAGACAAGAATGGAATACCTTAATCAAACTAAAAAAGAACTAAAGATTGACTTCAACAAACCCCTCAAAGAATAAGATCCTCTGAATGAGCTAAATGATTTAGCTGACAAGAAAAGGAAAAGAACTGGTGACTTAAAAGACCATTCTAGGTCAACCAATAAACACAAGTCATCAGTTCAGCATGAAGAAGAGGGTCATTGAGCAGCTAAGGCAGTAGAATATAAACCGTTTGTAAGAACTTTATCTCTTGTAAATGTAATATAATGAAAGTTAGAATGAATGGTTATCAGTTTATGTTGTTCAATTTATATTAGTTATGTTAGAAGTTGTTTTGCTCACTTACTATTGATTTTAACTTAGGCTATTTGTATATTCAAATAGGGCGAGATTGTTGGGGTTAATTTTCTAAGCCCTTCAGTCTCTCAGTAGATTTAAACATAAAATCCTCTAAGTGTTACTCAAGCTGAAGTCTTTCAGTTTGAGTCATTGAAGTTTCTTCAGCTCCAGCTCTTCAGGTCCTTAGAAGATTAGGAAGTATCTTTACTTTAGTTTATGCAGTGGATCATAAATGAAAAAAGGCCTATGTAAAGAGCTTTAGTTTAGCTTAGTTGGCAATTCTAAGCTGAACGTTGTCTATCTCCTTAACAAAAGTTTGAAACATTTTGTTTCACTTCTAGAAGGTTTATAAGGCGGGAAAAAGATTGCTTTATGTTAAAAGGAATAAATCAATCTCCTTGGGAATGACTACTTCTAAAGATGGTATAAAAGTACAACAACTTTTCCTTAAAGGACTGTACCTTGTACTTTAGAGCACGTCGGCCTTAAATGGTATCTCAACCACCCATGCATGACACACGTACTAGGTTAACTTGGAATGGGATTCCCAGAGTAAATGTTATCTCTTCCCATTAATGTGATACACATTGAAGAGTTCATTTATCTCTCAAACAAATTGAACGGTACTACTAAAAGCTAAAGCTTCAGTTTAGTCATAAGTAGTTTGTTTTCTTACTCTCTTAACTTTGGTTAGAGTTTAAGTTCGAAGGAGATAACACCTCAATTGTCATTCAACCACCTTGTAATTCCACAAGCAAGGTGTGTCATAGATTCTTTATTTGTTTATAATAAGAGCCTATATGTTGAAAAGTTACTTCTATGTTTTAAACTTATTCTTTATATTCTTCATATATCTTTGTTTAAAACTTACTTTGTTGCCATGGAATGTGATTAGTTTAATTTTATAAACCTTATATCACACTCACTAATCATTAAACCGATATTATAATATCATTTCACACATTAATCAAATCATTATGTCTACTATGGCTGAGAATGTTATTGCTGCGGGTGCTGATAACCGCCCTCCTATGCTCGAAAGGAGTCAGTATGATTTATGGCAGAGTCGTATGCTTCTTTACATATGAGGTAAGGAACATAGGAAACATATGCTTCACTTAATCTAAAATAGGCCATTTTTGTTCGAAACGGTTAACATCCCAACCACTCCAACTACACCTGCTTCTACACATGTTAAAACTATGGATGATCTCACTGATGAAGAGAAGATACGTGAAGCCGCTGATATAAGAGCAGCTAACATCGTTCTTCAAGGTTTACCACCAGATGTTTACACTCTTGTAAATCAGCACATAGTTGCTAAGGAGATATGGGACAAAGTCAAATTGCTTATCAAAGGTTCAGAACTCCTACTACAACAATGAGAATCGAAGTTGTATAATGATTTTGATAGATTCACATCAGAGAAGGAAGAAACCATTCATAGGTACTACTTACGATTTGCAAAGCTGATTAATGATATGAACATGATTGGTATGAGAATGTGAAAACTTCAAATCAATACCAAGTTTGATAACAATATGTAGCTTAAATGGAGTAGGTTTGTTACTGATGTCAAATTAGCAAAGGATATGCACAATTCAAGCTTTGATAAGCTATATGCATATCTTAAGCAACATAAAGTCCATGCTAATAAAGTTTGTGTGATGAGCCAGAGATTTCTAGATCCTCTTGCATTGGTTGCTAACACATACAACTCACCTTCATTCTACAAAAATCCTCAACCTCTGTACAATCCACTTTAGTACAATCACTAGTTTGTAGTAATTCCTCAGCAACCACAATTCTACATACCTCTTCTACAACCACAATCATATGAAGCACCAGTTTATCAGCAATTATACTTTGCACCACTTGTTCATCAAGCACCAGTGGTTCATCAACAATCATATCAAGCACCAGTTGTTCATCAACAATCACCAATAGTATTTCCACAACTTGACTCAGGTCTTGCTGTACCATCATGTCTTCCTACTAATGATCTAATTACAAGTCTTAACAAATCAATGGCATTCATTAGCACCGAATTTGCCTCACTATATCCACCAACCAACAATCAACTTAGGACATTGTCCAATCCAAGAACCAAGCCACTATTCAAGACAATAGGGTCACAGAATGTGTAAGGATGACAGAATCAGGGTTATGCAGGTAGTGGAGTAAAGGGTAATGCTACTAGTACAGGGGTAACAGAAATATGGGAACTGCTACAAAAAATCAATTAAAGGTTATTCATTTTTACAGCTGTAAGGGTGAAGGTCATATGGCAAGACAGTATACCTAACCAAAGAGGCCAAAGAATTCAGAATGGTTTAAGGAAAAGATATTGCTAGCTCAGGATCAAGAATCAAGGGTTATTTTAGATGAAGAATATCTTACATTTTTTACATACCCATGGGGTAGAGTTGATTCAGGCCTATACACTCTAATATTGCCAACTATTGCTATATTCCAATCTGATGATCTTGATGCTTTCGACTTAGATTATGATGAAGCACCATCAGCAAGTGCAGTTCTCATGGCCAAACTCTCTGCTTATGATTTAGATATTCTCTCTGAGATACCAAATTACGACACTTATTAAGAGAATAATGTGATTGATCAAAGTGTTCAAGAGATGCAGTATTCTGAACAATCCGCTTTTGTTGACGATTCAAATATTGACATTACAAGTGATAGCAATGTTATTTCTTATGATCAATATATGAAAGAAAAGGAAAGTAAAGTTGTTTAAGATACTACGTCTTCTTAACAACAAGATCCAATGATAATGTCAGTAATAGAGGAAATGTCTAATCAAGTAGCAAAATAAAATGCGGTTAATCATGAGAATAAGACTGTGAATGAATCATTAACTGCTAAGCTTGAACAATACAATGAAATGGTTAAAATTTTTGAAGAAAGACATACATTTAATTTAAATGACCGCGAAAAATATATTGATTCTCAAATGCAAGGTATAATCGTTGATCGGAATGCAAAGTTTGCTGATTTTCAAAAATAAATTCATACGTTAAAATTGTAACTTTTTGCAAATGTTGAAAGTCAAAAAATATGTCAACAACCGTTGATGTTTTGAAAAAATAAACTAAAGAAACAAGACAAATACATTAAATAAATTGTTGATTTGGAAAAGAAAAAGAAGGCTTTTGAAAACATTGTTTACAAACAAGATCAAACTATTCAAACAATGCATATGTTAATGAAACCTTAAGTTTTTAATGATGAAAATCACAAAACAGCTCTTGGTTATCAAAATCCTCTGTATCTTACACAAGCTCAGTGAAAATAACCTATTTTGTATTAAGGTAGTGTTTTAACTAGAAAACATGCTCCAATTTCAGTAATTGATTATGAAGAGACTTTAGATTTAGCTTAAGCAACTAGGCTAAAAACGAATGAGAAACAAAATGATCTGACTATAAAAGAGAAAAGAGTAAACATCACACCCATTAATTATGTTTCACTAAATAAATTGTATAAGCATTTTGTTCCTAAAAAATAACTGTCTGTAGAACAAGCCTTTTGGTTACCAATTTCAAAAACACTTTCTGAACAACCAATGATTTAGCCAAAACTAGTTCAAAAATGATCTTCGTCGTTACTCCCCAAATGTATCCCATCTATTTCCATTTCCATTAATGTTATCTTACACCTACACCCCCACAACCCTTTAACAGACCTCTTTAATAGTAATGAATAATACTTGTGCCTAGCGGTAGAGGTTTGATCCTTTACCAAGCCTATGGTAATTTATATGCTATGACAGGTAATGAGTGTTGATTTTCAGTTTCCCAATTATGTCATAATTTATTATACACCCGAGTGAAAGAGAGAATCTCAAACACTTATGTGAGGTGCTAGTATATACTTTCCATGCTTTTAATTACGAGGTCTAGAAGGTTGTGTTGTAAAATGCTTTTAAAGAGTAAGTTAAATGACCCAAATATTGCTATTGTCTAGTTAGAAAAGCCTATTTGCTTGAGGACAAGCAAATGTGTATGGGTATTTGATGAGGTGTTATTTTATATACTATTTTGGGGTCATTTAACCCCCTAAATCATGCAAATATGCCCAGATTATGTGCTTAATCGTTTGTTTTTAGGTTTTTAACACTTGGATGACATTTGGAGGAAATACACGTGACTTGGGCTCATTTGGAGAAGAAACGGACAAGACTACGACTCTACAGCAAATCCTTGAAGAAGTTGTGCATACAGAGTGTGGAGACGGCGTCACGAGTTTCAATCGATGGCGTTAGGAAGTTTGAAGTAACGACGTCAGAGATCTGGTGACGGCGTCAAAACATGGCCGACCTAAAGAAACCCTAGAAGATTTTGTGTCATGAGATTGAGAAGATCATTTCACTTGCGAGCAAAGTACCAGATATTGTTTTGGTCATAACTCCTTCATACGAACTCGGATTTCAGCGGTTCATTAGCCCACACGATCGCAGCGAGAAAATCTACAACTATGCAAAAAATGACGTTACGACAGTGTTAGGGTTTTTGGTGACGGTGTCAGGAATACCGACCCAGGGTTTGCCTATAAATATAGACTCATAACTTTGATTTTATCAAGCCCCCAACCCTAAGTTCGATTATAGGGTTTAGGTAGGTGCTTTTCCAGCAGCTTAGAAGACCTAATTCATTCCATAAACATCTTGTAATGGTTTGATTATCACTTATATCTTAATTCATGTCTTCAATTCCTTTTGTTGATTATGATTTGAGTCTGCTTGGATAATTCATCTAGTATTTATTTGGGTATGTATGAAACTTGTCATTGATTGATTATATCTTGTTGTTTGTGACAGATTCAATGAGTATAATTGGTTATAGTTTATAATTCTTGTTTCTTATGCTTTTTGTTGATGGTTGTGTGTGTTAGGCACTATAAAACTAGCCATAAGATATTAAATTGGCATAGACGTCTAGAGAAACGCGAGTGCATAGAAAGGATACCATCGGCAACAGTCTTCAAACTACCTTACCCCTAATATGGTTGATCCCTCTTAAGTGTTTTAAATGCATGTAATATACTCTTAGGGGCCTTGTAATAGTCTTCATACTACCTTAATTATGTGTTGCCCTAACGGAATATTACATAGACGGCGGGTTCGTGATTACATCGCAAGTGTGACAAAGAAATAGGTAGAATTGGATAGCTAGCAAGGAGTAATGTATCTTAGGTAAATACGCTTCATTGTATAATTGTTATTTAGTTTATTAGTTTAATTTTCTTAAAATCAAAACCTCTCTAAAACCATAATTTACTTGCTTTCATAAAATATAAAAACACAAAAAGAATCTTCCTTCAACCCCTAGACCTTAGTGAACATTTGATCTGGCCTTCACAATGCTATTCCCCTAGAGAACGATAACAACCCCCGAGTCTTGCCTTACTACGCTACAACGGTTAGGTACTCTGCCTAAGGAGTTGTAAAACTTCTTGTAGAAGTCATTATGACTACCGCATCAAATACCAATCCCAACACCAACAAACACAGAAGCTACAACCTTAACTCCTTCTAGTCTAGAATCTGAAACCCTCAATGTTATCCATCTTAGACTATCAGACTTGGAAAAAGAAGTCAAAGAGGTCAAGAATGTTGATCACTCTTCAGCACTCCTTTCAAAAATTAAATCTAAAGTCCCAAATGCCGTCAAAGAGTACCTTGGAACAAGTCTAGATGATGCTCTTTATAAGGTGCTCAAGAAACACGATGCTGATATCATTAAGGAATTTTCAGTTCCTACAGAGATTGTAGAGAGGCTCACTCAGCAATATCTACCTCAGTAAAGCACTGAGAAAAGTACTGAAGAGATTTAAAAATCAAGATGGAGCATGCCAGCAAACAGCAAGTGCCTAAGTTCACAATCACATCATCTGATACCGCTGCACTTAAAGAATTTGATTAGAAAACTACCTTGTTTAGCATAATGACTAAATCTAAGTAATTTAACAAAAGTCCTAAGAACAAAGCTCTATATCATGCTCTCATGGAATCAATCTTTAAGTATGAAGATACTATGGATAAAGGTGTTGCTGATGAATTGAAGAAAAGGAAACCAAATGACGCTGATAAAGATGAAGGCCCTTCCGCTGGATCAGACCGAGGGTTAAAGAGACAAAGAACAAGCAAAGGAACTGAAACCTATAAGAAGACGTATATTACAAAGGACTCTTCTAAAGGAAAATCTCTAGCCACCTCTTCAAAGTCTTCTAAATCTGGCAAGTCTGCAAAAGATCAAGTCGAAGAACCAATCTTTATGTAAGACTCTGATTATGCTAAACATGATGATGCTGAGTTTGACAATATTAATATGCTAATGGATCAGGGAGAAGACTTGGGTAAAACTGATGAACAACCCAATGATGAGCATGTTCCCAAGAATGACTGGTACAAGAAGTCCAAAGCTGACACTTCTCCTGATCTTGAATGGAACGAAGGCAAATCAGTTGATGACGGGCCAGAACAAAGTTGGCTCAATGATTGGCCAAAGCTACAAAACCTCCTCTCACCTTTGATGAGCTGATGCACACTCCAATCGACTTCTCTGCCTTTGTAATGAACCGTCTCAAGATCGACAATCTAACAAGATAAATTCTTATAGGACTGGCTTACAATCTGCTTAAAGGAACGTGCAAAAGTTATGTGAAGTTAGACTACACTATGGAAGAATGCTATCGTGCATTTTATGAACAACTTGACTGGAACAATCCTGAGGGTCATCGTTGTCCCTATCATCTTACCAAACCTCTATCTGTGCGAATGTCGTCTTAAGGTTGTCAAATTGTCCCAGTCGACTTCTTCTTTAACAATGACTTAGAATACTTAAGAGGAGGAAGAAATGACAAGAAATACACAGCCTCTATGACAAAGTCTAAAGCTGCATGGTATGAGTTAAAGGGCATTGAATACATGGTTCCTAACCTATGGAGTCTGGTAAAGGTTGTTTATGAAAGATACGCTCTTTTAGGAATTTCTCATTACAGAACCAAACATCAGAATTTCTATGGTTATACAACCAAATGGTGTCCAAGCACGATGTTTATTCTACCAAGAGGATTCTAAGCGTCATCAGTGTCAAGGTGAACGAGTGGTACGGGTACGGTCACTTGGAGGAAATTGTTGTTAAAAGAGCAGATAAACAATTGTACACTTTCAAGGAAGGTAATTTCAAGAGACTACATCTAAATGACATTAAAGACATGCTACTTCTCATTGTTCAAAACAAGCTTAACAATCTCGATGGGAATGTCGTAGTTCATTTGGCAGCGAGCTTACGTATGTTTGCAAGAAGGACTGTTATTCAGGCAAGGGTTGAAGACCTTCAGCTGGGGGTAGAAAGTTACCAGAAGAAGCTCAACTTCACCAAGCTAAGAACCCGAGATGTAGATATGTCTCGAAGACTAGCGTACACCACTCTTTCAAATACTCAATGTGTGATTTATGAAGACAATCTAAAACGAAAGAGATTCATGCGTGCTGACGAGCTTCACAAGTTCAGTGACGGCACTCTCATTTCAGTTCATGACACTCTGAGTCAAATTCTTCACGAGTTACACTTGCGGTATAACAAAACCATGAGGAGGAGGCAATAGACCAGCTTGGATCAGCAAAGGACCCGCATCATGATCAGAGCCATCAATCAAAAGCTGCTGGATAGAAGAATCATGAGGAGCTTGGAAAAGTTTGTTGGTGGTAGAGAATATGAAGAAGACCTTCGACTGCTTTAGCAGACAATATGACTTTGTCATATCTTGTTCTACTCTTTAAATGTCATTTTATCATATTTATAAATCCTGTGAATATGTAAATAAGTAGTATAAGACTAAAAATAGGCATACATAGTGTTTGAGTCTGAATTTTCAAGAATTTCTTAGTAAATTCAAAAAATTTCAAATTAACGTACTCAAACACAATATATACCCTCAGATTTTGAGGATGAGCATTAAAATGTTCCTAATAAGGCTTATTATATATAATAAGAACATTTTTCTCTCTAAATAATTTGTATACATATTTGAATCAATTGACATCCAAAATATCAAGAGATTTGACATTTTTGATAAGAGGAGAAAATGATTAAAATATATATAACTTGTAAAATGTGATCTAAATGACTCTAGTGCAGCTTCTTCCTCATATGTGCAAAACATTTTTGGTTATTGATGCACATATGCAAGGGGAGCATTTTTGAAAAGTAAAACCATCAAGGTACTAAATGTTTTGATTTATACCACAAATTACCTTGATCGATGTTTTCAAATGGTTTTAAGGGTATGAACAATACCAAAAGACTAACCATGTTGTTAATTAATTAGAGTTATAAGGTGGTTAGGTATAGGTATTCGTTCCTACGATCCAGCTAGAACCGGAGGGATCTACCCAGGGATATTCCATTAGATAGAATAGAAGTTCTTAGGTATGATTAAAAGGAGAAAAAGTGAGAAAAGGGAAAAATGCAGACTAAAACAGAGCTAACACTGGAACAAACCCGACAAGGTGTTAGTGATGAAGTCTTGGTAAGCATTGAAGGGGTTGAAGAATGAAAAAGAAAAGTTAAGATAAAGGTGAAAAGAAAGAAGCTCTCCTTACACTTAGGCAGAAACCGGGTCAATACATATGCTATCAAAAACACTAAGCTATTGTCTGGTATTGAAGATAGTCATCATGGATCTAGTGATGCGATGCATAACCCTCCTTATTCACTCAAGGTCTCTCAAAATACTCTTGTTTCATTTCTTATAGAGATTACACACATTTCTATTAACTTTCTCACTCTGAGTTAGTTGATATTAAAAAGGTAGTAGTTTGCTCTAGCCTCTGATGACTAAAACCAAATTTACACTATTGAGTCTAGAGCCAATAATGAGATCATCCATAAATCTCACTAGGACACTATTCCAATATATTTGTTTTTTATACACTGTGAAAACAAGTAATATCTTAAGAGTCCTACGCATTATTCGTGTGATATTGCCTGAACATCAGAGTGATACTAAAGTATTCACAATGACGATGGAAAACCTTCCAGAGCCAACATCAAACAAGCTCTGCGGTAGGTGACTTGTGAGATCCTATATGGATCAAACTTGTGACACTAGATATCGATTCGCTCCAGACTATGAATTGACGATTGATGAATTTTGAAATGCATAAAACTTTCAATGTGTCGCAAAATCACTTTAACAAGTGACACGTCGATTGATTTTCAAATCAATTTTTGATTCAATCGGTGAGACTTTGTCTTACTGGTTCACTCATACCATGTTGTCTACTTTAAGACGCTCTAGTAATGAGAACAACTAGTGCAGCTACGAAACCCTGTCAAGGATATTCTTCAGAATTCTACCTGGTCACAGGCAGTATTTATACTGATCAACGGGGAACAGTGGTTATTGCAACCGTATTCGATGAAGTGACAAAGACACTTTCGTCCATACATGTTGTTTATCACTAACCCATTCATGTAGGTAATCCTGATGGTGGCAGCAGTTGGTTCAAGTCAAGTCAAGATTCATAGCCACATGCTCATACTTGACCGACATATGTAAAGATATTATGAAAGCTCAAGTACATGTTTCAAGACTTTTGCTACTTTGATACCGTACGTCTTTCTTGAAGTGACAAAGTATTAAAGGTAAAGAATTTTAAGAAATTTCTGCTACTATGATACCGCACATCTTCCTTGAAGTGACGAAGTATTAAAGTTAAAGAATTTTAAGAAAGTTGGTTATTCAAGCTTTCAAGATCAAGAAAAGTATGAGCATGTCGGTCCGAAGGTCACAAGTACAAAAGATGGTAAAAGATCACAAGATGATGATTCAAGATTATGTTTGGCTGATGATCTCAAAGAAACTCAAGTTCACATGTGTCACACCCCGCCAAGGCGGAAGCACGAGTTGTAACTTCATAGACATCGTTACAACACAATGACGTCTACTATCGAGATACTAAAAGGAAAAGAAAATAACTACAGGGGACACTATGTGTCATAACAATACCCAACACAAGATAAAGGAGTCTTGCATTATTAAGTAATGTCATACACGCAAAAGCATAAACCAACATAAAAGTAAATCAATCCCAAACTTAAATTATCTAGCAGAACATAAGTCTAAATCGAAAGAACAAATAAGAAGAACTCCACAAGCCAATCCTAAGGTCTCTCTATCCACTTCTCCTAGCATCATTAGTCTCAAACTGAATACCTAAAAATGATGCTCAAAAAACATCAACATAAAGTTGGTGAGAGTCATAGGTTTAAGACACGATATAAATCCAATTAAATCATTACTGGTTGATAAATAAAAAACACTGCATAACAATAAATGGTACTAAACATATAAGAAATCTTATAAACCCAATCAAATCCAATCCAAAACAATACCATTCACACGATTACGAGACGTCTCTATCGCAGAACTACTCCAATTGATCACTAAGCCATGGAGCATACCACAAATCCACTCCAATGGCATCCCTATGCATGTATGCTACCACAAAACCTCATCTATTTGGATCACTAGGCCATGGAGCGTATCACATATCCAAACTTGTAGTATTATATCATATAATAGCCACATAAAGTCCATGCATCACTTTAAACACATTATCACAGTAATCAAAACATTTCCATACTAGCATCATTTCCATCCCAAGTTTAAAACGAAGTAAAAGTGGGACTATGAAACTCACCTTAGCTTAGCTTAATCCAAAAAGTTTCCAAGAAGCTTCACAAAGATCTAAACAACAAAACGTATGGATATTAACATCACCTTGGTCATCACTCCAATAAGGTGTAACCTTAACTATGATGGATTCTAAGCGATCTATCAATGTTCTAAATTCATTTTGTACTTTTTAAACATTCTTACATAACTAGCGTACAATTTATTTCTACACTTTCCAATTTTCTAGATTTTTTTGTGGGAGGGCACAGGGGGGGGGGATAATTTTAGACTTCAATGCACGCCCTGAAGGTTATGTCATTATATTGGTTCTTTGCAAAGCCTGATAAAGGTTGGTAGCCATGATGTATAAATACAAACGGGACTATGTAGTATTATTGACTTGAAATCAATGTGTTATTGCGGAATCTTAACATTTGTCTGAAGGACTCCGGGGTTATCTAAATAAAGCCTTCGTCTCTGGACTCGTAGTTGAGTTGTTTCGGATGAAATAAAAAGGATAACCCCTAAATCATGCGAAATTAGAACCTTAGTGTGGACCTTATTCTCACCATATCATCTCTTTAGGAAAGGATTTCAAACTAATTATGGTCTAAACCGGATTTACTTTATATGAATAAGGACTTAATTAATTTGTCACCAATAATAAAAAAAATGATAATAAAATCCTTAGAGGAAATTAGGAATAAGAGAGCGAAAAGTAGCTGCGTTTACACAATTAGCATTTATGAGTAGTGTTAGCATCTAATCTTATATTTGGCTGTGATTTCGTTTTAAGCTTAGTTTGGAGATTGTGAAAATCAAGGATGACGAACTCCCGTTCTTAAAGCCTTTTAAATAATTTTATTTAATTTTTATCTTAGTTTTTATCTATTAATGAATAAGTGGTTAAAACGGGGGCGCTTTAGAAATAAATGATTTTTGAACCTTCTTAATGGACCTTTTCTGTTCTTGTTTGATTGTGAGGGGTCATAAGTTAAGGGGGGTTTTAATTATTTATTTTCGGGCGTATTTTATTTACATTGCATGTGGGACCAGGAATGGCTTAGTGTGGGGGAATTTGATGTGTGCTAAAACACACATCTTTTTAACCCCGTTAAACACTATAAAACGGAGTAAAAATGCTAAAATATGGATAATTATCTTGCAAATATTTTGTTTGGTATTTTTATGTCTTGCAGGTACTAAGATTGAAACGAAGAGCAAAAAGGAATTATCAGGCTCGATTTGTTCAGTTAATTATTATTCAAGCCCAGAACAAAGTCATAAATTTCACCGGATGTCATTGTAAAGAGCGCGAAATTACGAGTCCAACGGTGCCTTCATTGCTTATTGGGCCGGCCCGTAACCCATTTATATGGGCCGAGCCAGCCCATATATTTACTAGACATAAAACAACCCATGATCATAAGCCCAATTTACTCATGGCCCAAAGTCAAGAAAAATCCATTTGAGAATATGAAATGAATTGAGAATTAATGTTGCGACTCTCTCCACGTGCCCCAAAATATTCCACGCTCCTCGTGTGACCTTCCACTATCTTCCTCCGCCAAATCAACAACGGGCCACGTGCTCTCTCTTATTATCACTTCAATGTTTCACACGGTGTGGAACTGATATGAGATTATTAAAAACGCGTTTTTTCTCGCTGTCTTGGGCACTATGGAAACACTCACTGGAGGATCCAGTGATATTTGCTGGCATTTGATGAGGCGGTTACAAGTGGAAAGAGAGTATTAATGCCAATCATTGGCACCTTCCATGAAGCTTCGCATGACCTCGCTCCCCCAACAAAATTACAAATCTACCCTTCGAACTGATCTTATTTTTGATGATGCTGATGGGATAGACACATTACCAAATCAAGCTATCTTTAATGCTATTCAGCTTATGGGATATGAAGGGGATTTAACTGTGTTAACATTTAATAAAGCTTTGTTTTCACCCCAATGGAGGTTTTTATTTCACACAATTAATCATTGTTTAAGTTCCAAAAGTACCTCTTGGGATCAAATTCCTACAAATATTGCCACTGCTGTAATTTGTTTATCAACTAATCAAAAGTATAATTTTTCAAAATTAATTTTTGATGGTATGCTTAGGCATCTAGAGGCAAAGAAGAAGTTTGTAATGTATCCTCGTTTTATTTCTATATTTTTAGGTAGAAAATTAGCTAATATATCTGTACCTTTAGATCACTTTCCTGTAAATAGTTTAACTAGTAAAGTTTTTTCTTTTATGATTAAGAAGGGCAAACATTTCTCAGGCAAAGTTACACCTTTGTTTGATACTATGTTGGTCCAACCAACTCAGGATGAGGGTGCTTCCTCAGAAAGACTATCTGATGAACAACCATCACCCTCCCCTGCTCCCACTAGTGAAGTCCCAAATGAGTCACTGCCTGACTCATCCTCTGCTCAACCTAGTGAGGAACTTTTTGAGCAACAACCTGGACCTTCACCCAGACCTTCACCACAACCTTTACACATTCCTATTGTTCCTGATTCAATCCCAGAACCTACTGGTGAGAATCTTGGAGATCATTCATCCAATGATACATCCCTTTTAGGGAATGAGGATGACATGACTCTCCCAAATGTCTATGATCTTTGTATATCTTTATGTAAACAGGTTTCAGATCAAGCCAAAGAAATTAAACTTTTGAAGGCTCAGATCACCAAGCTCAAGAAGCAAGCTAAACCTGTCATCAAACATTTCAAAGCATATCTGAAGACTGTCTCATTGCAGCAAAGACTCTCAAGGAAGAGCTCCTCAAAGAAACAAAGGATGCACAAAAAGTATGTATCCAAACAAGGGAGGAAGATTGCAAAAGGAGAATCATCAGTTCAAAGAGATCCTCTGTTTGATGTAATGCCTGAAGATAACATTGATCACATGGAAACAGACAATGCTCAAAGTGAAGGGAGGACAAGAGAAATGGTGGATGAAGACAAGGAGATTGATGAAGTTAGACTTAGTACTGAAGATGCAGTTAGTACTGACAAAGAAGGAGTTAGTACCGACTTTGATAAAGTTAGTACTGACAAGCCAAAAGTTAGTACTGACGGATCTAAAGTTAGTACTGATGAACAAGTTGAAGGTACTGAAGAACACAATGAGGGTTCTGAAGAGATCTTTGAAAGTACTGAAGAGCAAAGAGAAGGTACTGAAGAAAAAGTTGAAAGTACTGCTGGGAGCAAACTAAGGAAGAAATTGCTACTCAAGCTTCTCCAAAACATCCACTCAAAACACCGCAATTTGATATTGGCTAATGATATAAACAATAGCTACACTTCTACTCAACATGAGGTAAAACCAAAGCTGTTCTAAAGAAAAGAGAAAGGGTAGGAGTTGAAGGATGTTGGAAGAAATTGTTAGACCTAGGTCTACTTCTCAAAGTCACTTCTAACATTAATACCTCTTCCAAAGATTGATCACTAAAGAAAAGGAAAGAAGAAGATTGAAGTGGTGATAATCTGGAAAGTGGAATGATTGTTGCTATTCCTCAGGCTGTTGAAGAAATTCAAAAAGCTTGAGAGGACTTGAAGTGTTGGCAAGGAAGTGCAAGAAGAATAGGATGCTGAAAGAGGATAGAACAGAATTGCTGAGAAGAAGCAAACAATGAAGCTCTCTTTAAAACTTTGGATGCATATAAAAGCAAGAATTGAGCAGACAGGAATTCTTGCTGAGAAGCTTTCAGAAGCAAGAAAGAGAGCAGTTCACAATTGAAGAAAGAGCAAAGTTCCTTCATGATACAATTGCTGCTCAGAGAAAGTTCCTTGCTCAACAAAGATCAGAGGCAATCAGAAACAGACCTCCAACCAAGAATCAATTAAGAAATCAGATGATGACCTACTTAAAGCATGTGGGGAACTTCAAACATTCTGAGTTGAAGAGTAAGAAGTTTGAAGACATACAAGCAATGTATGAAAAGATAAAAAGGTCAGATGAAGATTTCATTGCTATTGGGTCTGTTGAAGATGAAAGCCTAATCAAAAGAATGAATAAGAAAGATTCCTCCAAAGGAGAAGAGATCAAGCAGGAATCTAAAGAAGAAGTCAAGGAAGAGGATAAAGAAGAAGAGAACACAAGAAAGAGAAAGCAGGGTACAAGGAAAAAGATGAAGTCAAGGAAAAGAAGATTCAAACAAGATACTTCTCAAGATGACCCATCTGACACTGAGAAAGAAAATGATGAGCTGAGATTGTGCTTGACAATAGCTCCAGATGAGGACAAGGAAGTAGATTATGAAATACTTGACAAGAAGTATCCAATCATTGACTGGAAGACTGAGTATCTTGGCACTAAACCACAGTTTGATGAATCAAAAAGATTAGAAGAGATTAATTTGAATGTGGTAACTAGAAGTAATGGTCAAAAGAGATACTTCAGTACATTGATGAGAGTGCTTTCAGTGTTTGACAGAGAAGACTTAGATGCTGTATATAAACTTGTGATGAACATATATCAAGATAAGATTCCTGAAGGTTTTGATAAAGTTCTTTGGGGAGATTTGATAGTTATGTTCAATCCAGAAGAACAAGATGAGTTTTGGAACTCACAGCATGAATGGAATATAGTCAGTTGGAAGCTGCACAGTTCCTCAGGGGTACACACTTTGATGACTGATGAAGGATTAGTCATTCACATGCTAATAGAGAAGAAGTATCCTTTGAAGATGGAAATACTGGTGCAAATGCTAAAGCTAAAATTAGAGTCTGAAGAAGAAAGTACTATGGCATTGGAATTGATAAGATTTATCAAGAAGGTACTTGCTGATTTAGAATCTAAAGAATAAGACTGATGGAAGTAAGAAGGGATTGAGTGTTGGCTAACCACCACACAACAAATGGTTATCAATTCACCATGCTTAACAGGCATAAGAATTGGCTAGTCCACAAGCAAACGGCTTGAGGTAAAGACTTCTCAAATCCGTTTATGGTTTACAATTTACCAAAAATTGTAGGGTTCTCAACTCACCTTGCTTCTTGGTGAAGAGTTGGCTAGTCCAAGATCAAACAGTTCTTGGTAAAGACTACTCAAATCTGTTGATAGCTGATAGTTTGCTAAAAACTATATGGTTTATCAATGCACCATGTTATGACAATGAAGCATTGGCTAGTCCAAACACAAACGGTATTTGGTAAAGACAAATCAAATCCGTTGATGGTTGACAGTTTACCAAAAACTGTATGGTAATTAACTCACCATATTCTTAGATGAAGAGTTATCTATCCCAGAGCAAACGGCTACTGGTAAAGGAACATCAAATCCGTTAATGGCTGGTAGTTTGCCAAAAACTACAAAGCCAACTTAGTTGGATTGTAGGTAACAAGATGTTGCTGAGTAGCTGAAAAGATGTTGCTGAATTGCTGAAAAGACAAGGTTGCTGCTAAAGAAGGATAGAGTGTACAAGATTAAGAAATGATAAAGAATGTTTGGATACATCCTCTGTGCGTTAAAAGAAGCTTAAAGGATTGAAGAAACATGAAGTTAAAATAGTTTAACATTCATGTTTAAGGGAGGATTGTTAGGATTAATGTTTTCTTAACTTAGTACCGACAGTACAAATAGTTAGTACTGACAGTTATACTTAGTACCGACAGTACAAAGTATTAAGTACTGTTAGTTAGTTAGTACCGTTAGTAGAAAGTTAGTTAGTACCGTTGAGAAGATATTTAAAAGATATTTATAAGATATTTTAGAAAAAGATATGTAAGCCTTTTAGGGTTATCCTTAATATATAAAAGGATCACTTTTGGCATAGTTAAAAAATAGAGACGATAAGAGAGGAACACAGATAAATACACAAGCTTAGCAAATCATATACAATATCATAGTTAGCAATCTATAATCCTCAAGAACACATTAATAAAGTTGTTATTCAGTTGTTTATTGTTCTTCTTAGTACCTGTGTTAAGATTCCGCATTAACACATAGTATTCATAGTCATTGTTTCTACATAGTCATTTGTATTTATACATCCTGGCTATCATCCTTTATAGGCTGCAAAGATCCATTCAGTTTATTAGGACCATCATGGTGGATACGGTGTATCAGGTGATCAGTCAGAACAGAATACGATTTAAAAACAATTAAATGCGAGAATTTAAACAAACAATTTAAACACACAATGCGAATAAATACAAACAAATTTTAAATAATTAGATTACACTAAACTAAACTAATTAAATGGTTAGAAATACTAATAAGAATAAGGTTTAATTAATTCACTCCCTGACAACGGCGCCAAAAACCTGATGTGCTGTCGTGTAGGGTCAATTATTTAATTATCAAAATTTACATTTATATTTAGACAACAAACCTAAAATAACACTTTAACGAGTAGTGTACCCGGTCAAGATGGAGTTTCGCTGTAAGTAGGGTGTCGAACACTAAGAGTGAAACATTAATCCTATATTCTATCAATATTTTAATTAGTTCTAATTAGTCTATTTACCGGTTAAACCTATGCTATATACGTTGTCTAATGATATGGGGGGTTTTCAGCCTGAGAGACTGGCACAGGTTTGGTGAAGACAAATATCAATTCAATAGACAATAAACATAAAAGAAGAAAACTAAAAGATAGAAAAGCGGTACAAGCCAAATGATAGAAAATTGTATTAGCCATATTAAATCCAATTCAATGTTGGTTTGTCTATTTTAGTGCAATGATTTACTTATCTCAAAGCGGCGTATCATTCTTAAGACTTAGGCAGGACATCATCTTAAGACCTAGACACGATTAATCCTGTCACAATTAATGCATCCGCATAAAGCATCCTTTAGTTTAATTATAATCTATCTTAGGGAATCAAAGCAGTGGTGATCCTATTAAAACCCTAGCCTAGCGGGACTTTACCCACTTATTATTTGATGGTGTTTTATATACTGATAGTCCACTATTCAAATCTTTATCAGTTAATTAAGAGCATGATTGCTGAAATATAAATGGGTCACCTATCGGTCCAACTAAGCTCATAATTCAAAGACAAAAACAAAACGTTATTTGTGATCATATTGGTCCAGTAATCTGAAACACGATATGGAGAGCTATCCTGGTATCTAGATTACTTAGTCCGCATCACTAGATCCAGTTTAATGATAGGTCGCATATTCAAACACATAAACAAGTATGAGGTGATAAACATAATTAAACAATCAACGATAAATTAAGAAATCAAATTTTAAAACAAACCAAACGTTGAACTTTCATTAAGATGGCTAATACCCGAGGGTATTAGCCCACAACCATTGTAATTATACAAGCGTAATCAAACAATGAAAATCGAACGAATAAGAGAGTAAAAATTACACGATGTCTTCTATAGATTCGTGATCAATGCTTGACCTTGGTGGCTGATCTTCTCTTCTAAAATTCGTCTTTAATGAGTATGGTATAAAGAATATGATATTGCTCCCCAAAAACTCTTTTTAAGTCTTCTATTTATAGTGTCTGAAAAAGACTCGATACGCCATATCTGGCTAGGTCGATACAGCGTATTGGGCTGGATTCCTTGGAGTGCGCACTATGTTCTCAGTCAATCAGTGATATCTTTCCCAATTTACTTGATTTACTATATCTTTGAATAGTTATCTTCATGGATACGGCGTATGGGAACATAGAGGATATGTCATATTGGGAATTGGTCAAACGCGTTTTATTGTGAAGTTTTGGTGCTGATACGCCGTATCTCTTTTGTTGGATACGACGTATTGGTCAGAAATCAGTAATCTTCAAATATCTCCAAATTATGCGCCTTTTAGCTTGTATTCACAAAACACTCATAAATTACTGGATTTATCAACTTTAAAGCAATTAAGCACCAAATAATGAAATAATTATATAAAAGTGGGAAAAATAGATGGGATAAATGATATAATAAATGGACATTATTTGATGTCATAAAATATCTTCCCACTTGAATCCTGCTTGTCCTCAAGTAAACTTTAGAAAAAGTTTTAGTTTATAAAAATGTGTCCCAACCGAAGTTGAGGATTTTCTGTTTAAGGATCGCTTTGCATATCGTTAATTATCGGCCGCTATAGATTTATCAGCCTTGCACGGGTATTCGCCTAGTAAATATAGAGCTTGGGTTTATCGTGGCGGTATTCAGTATTCAATAAAATTCACCACTTTTAGTCTTTAAATCCTTTGTGATTTTTTTAAACATGTGTTAGGGTTTATCGCATACTTCCTTTCTGCGCCAGTTGGTATCTAGAGTTTGTTAGTACCTGAGATGGTAAATGGTGCAGAGATTCCTCTAACCCGTACCAGTGGTGGGGTGCGGTCGACCGAAGAGATGGATAATGCGATCAATATTCTCACTTCCAAATTCGTGAGTATGTCCACTATTCTTGATGAGATACGATCCGCGATCCTAAGTGTGGTAACCATCCAAATCATGAGGGTAACGACCGTGGTAATCCCAGAGGTACTACCAACTATGAAGGATTCTATGATAATCATGGGCGTAACCAATCACTAAAACGAGTTTGAAGGCATGAGGACATCATGTTTTCAGATTAAAAGGGAGAAGAAACCCTTGAGGATTTCAATAGAGTACCTAGGGTAGGCGATCGACATAGGGTTATAGTTGATAGGAATGTTAGTCATCGTAGGTATGGAGAGCGGCGAAGCTATCAGGTCAGTGTTGAGATTCCTAACTTTGTTGAAATATTTACATTAAGGCGGGGCTAGATTGGTTATATGAGGTCGACTAGTTTTTTGACATTATGGATGTTCCCTAAGAAGAACAAGTGAAGTTTGTGGCTTATAAGTTACGTGGAGAACAGGAGCTTGGTGGCAATGTGAACAAGATAATCGAAGAGCATAAGGTAGACGGCCCGTGGATACTTAGATAATAATGAAATGGATGATCAAAGGTACGTTTTACCCCCAAATATTGACCAATTTTGTACCAACAATACCATACTTGTGTCCAAGGAAAGAGAACCATAGTTAAGTATACATGTGAGTTTTTGAGGTTGCAAGCCTGTTGTAACTTGAAGGAAAAGGAGGAGCAAACCGCGGCTAGAGATATAAGTGGTCTAAATCCCTCAATTCAAGAGAAGCTGAGTTTAATGCCGATTTGGTCCGTAAATCAAACTCAAAACTTAGAAATGAAGGCAAAAAGGTTGGCTTCTAAAACCGAAGTTGGGTTTAAGCATTCAAACGTAGAGAGTTCGAACACTTATGGGAGTCAGCCCAACTAAATTCAACTTACCCTTCCTAGTAATACTGCTACAACCTCAAATTCTAAAGCTAGTGGAAGTGGAGTGGACAAGAACAAGGAAAGTTAACTGGTCTATTTAAACCTTTATGCTAAACCAACGGGTACTAAATTTTTTGGTTGTAGTGAACCGGGACATAGGTCTAATGTGTGTCCTAAACAACCTACTTATTATTTGGTGGAGAGTGGGAATGAAGGATTGGTTAGTGATGATCTGTTTCAAGAAGAAGATGAGGATTTAGAGTACACCAAGCCTTTGGACTGAGAAGCAGAGCAAGTCACATATGTCATCCAATGGACTTTGTGTTCACCTAAGGTTAGTGATTCTTCATAATGAAATAAAATATTTCAAACTAAATGCTTGGTTAAGTAGAAGATTTGTTCTATTATCATCGATGGCGGGACTTGCAAAAAATTAAGTGTCTTAGGCTTTGGTTAAAGGTTTTAAGCTTCCAAGCGAGCCCCATCCAAGTCCTTATCAAATTAGGTGGATTAAGAAGCGGCGCTTAAGGAGACCGAAATTTGTAAGGTTCCTCTTGTTATTGTTAAACACTACAATGAGTTAGTTACTTGTGATATTGTTGATATAAAGGCATGTCCAATGTGTTTAAACGTCTTATTTAGGTCGTTTTCTATATTTGCAGTAAAGGATGCTATTTAGTAACACCAAATTGCTAATTTCTGATGCGCAATCCGATGCCCCTCGGGGCGGGTGTTACATTAATGCTGCTAACTCTACAAATATTGATAACTTGAGTGATCTGTTATTTTCGCATTCATTGCTAGAATCCAATAGTCCTCAACTTGTACATAAGGACTTGCAACAAATCCATCCAGATAACATGGAAGAGATGGATTTAAGATGGCAAATGGCCATGTTGACTATGAGGGCAAGAAGGTTTTTGAAGAATACAGGAAGGAAGCTTACTGTTAATGGCAATGAGACTATTGGTTTTGATAAGTCCAAAGTGGAGTGCTACAACTACCACAAGTGGGGAAATTTTGTTAGGGGGAGTGCAGAGCTCTAAGAAATCAAAGACACAAGAACCAGGAAAAGCTTAGAAAATGAGTGTGCCTTTGAAACATCTACTTCCATAAGCTTTAGTATCATGTGATGGTTCCATGGTGATGATATGAATGGAGTGATCAGGTAAGAAGAAGGGTCTAATTATGCACTCATGGGTTTATCATCTTCAAGTCCTAACTCAGAGGTATCTGGAAATTTTGCATTGTTGGCAGAGATAGTGGCTGTTTGGAACTGTTGAAACTGTTGTGACTGGACATTATTAGGGTACTGCTGACCAGTCAGGTTGGTTTGTGCAGAATGAGTATGTTGAGTGTTAACAGCAGGTTGTGAGAAAGCAGTTTGAGTGAATGTAGGCATTGGTTGTATGGGTTCAGGCATGAAAGTATCATCTTGAGTGAATGAAGGTGAAGCAGATGAATTAGGGATAGGATACGTAAAGGGTGACTGAGTAGGTATAGTAGGCATGGGTTCTGACATAATTAAAGATTAGAGAAAACAAGGTTTTGATGTGGTACTACGTAATTCTTCTTTATCAGAGGCTCTCTCCAGGCTCTGATACCACTTGTTAGGATCTTGAACTAGATAGATCTTCTAGCCTTTGAGAATGTATAGTACTTATGTAATCACAAGCACATACGTGAGAGACTCTATCAAATGTTTAGGCGGAAACTAAACGATTCAATAAAGAAGAATACTATGAATAACGATCCTCTATGGATCTCTCTATTGATAATAAATTGATTTTGTGTTTTTACAATCGGTGTCCAACCCTAATGCTAAAGGTTTCTTTTATAGAGAAGAAACCCTAAATTGGTCAACAAGAAAACTAAAATTTCGTAAGAGATATACATCAATATCAATCTCTTCCTAATTTATCTCATTCCTATATTAATGAGATAATACTAGAATATAACTGTAATTCCTTAATTACATTAATTACGTCTATAAATAACAATCAGCAGATTCTATCACTGTCAGCAGGAACGAGAACATGACCAGCAGAAACATAATCAGCAGGAATGCTATTTAAACTGTCAGCAGAAACGACTTAGTGCTATCAGCAGAAACGAATATGTCTAACAGCAGAAACGACACTTAGTCGTTTGTAATTTGTTCCAACAATCCTCCCCTAAACTTGGTGTTGACTCCGTTAATTCCAAGTTTCTAGATAGATCTTCTTGAGGCAAGAGGATTGAAGAGCAGCAGGAACAAGGTAAGCAGCAGCAGTATACTAAGTAACCAGCAGCAGTACAACAAGCAGCAGAAACTATAGAAGCCACAGCAGCATCAAAGGAAACAGCATGAACTCGATGAACAGCAGAATCAAATGAGGCAGCAACATCTCTTTCTTTTATAGAGAAGAAACCCTAAATTGGTAAAAAAAAAAACGAAAAACAAGAAAACTAAAATCTTCGGAGAGATATACATCAATATCAATCTCTTCCTAATTTTATCTCATTCCTATATAAATGAAGATAAAACTAGAATATAACTATAATTCTTAATTATATTAATTACGTCTATAGAATAACAATCAGCAGATTCTATCTCTGTCAGCAGGAACGAGAACATACCAGCAAAACACTAACAGCAGATTCTATCTCTGTCAGCAGGAACGAGAACATGACCAGCAGAAACATTAATCAGCTGAACGTTACTTTTTTTGTTTTTGAACTGCAGCAGGAACGACTTAATGCTATCAGCAGAAGCGAACATCTCTAACAGCAGAAACGACACTTAGTCGTTTTCAATAAGTTCCAACAACTGGTAATCCTAGAATTTGAAAATGAGAATTTTATGAGAGAGTTAATGGTTAATCTCTTAGTGTCTCACAAATGTGTTATAAAGTAGAATAGTGTCTTTTTAATGACCTGAATGTATTGTTTTATCTCCAAACTTTAAGTTAATTATGAAAGTCAATTTTACCTTAAAGTTCCTAGAAAGAACAATATGTTATAGTGTTGATTTAAAGAACATATTTCATAAAGAGGTTTAACTTCCATTTTGCAAAAGCCACATCTGATAATCTAAACATTGGCATAGAAGGCTAGGTTACTTAAATTTTAAAACCATGAATAAATTGGTTAAGGGAAATCTTGTAAGAGGTTTACCTTCCAAACATTTTGAAAATGATCAAACCTGTATTGCTTGTCAAAAGGGAAAGTAGAACAGAGCCACTTGTAAGTCCAAAACAGAGAACTCAATCAGTCTTCCTTCACATTTTTTGCATATGGAACTATTTGGTCCAACTTTGAAAAAGCCTTATGTGAAAATGTATTGCCTATTGTCTTAGATGTACAGTAGATTACATGGGTTTTCCCTTTTCTAGCTACTATGGATGAATACTAGTGGCATTCTTAAGTCCCCTTTATAACAGGGAATAGAGAAAATATAGTAATATCACAAGGTTAAGGTGATTAAGGTGATATAGAACTGGAATTCAAAAAACAGATAAATGAATTATGTTTTTGGACAATGAAGGTATTTTGTGCGCTGAGCGCGAGAGAGCGTGTGTAGCTAGAACTCTCACGCGCGCGCGCGAGAGAGAGTTGCTAAGAGGATGAATATGACACTAATTGAGTCTACTAGGACATGCTACATGATTTCTAAGTTGCAACTACGTTTTGGGCAGAAGCAGTTAATACTGCTTAGCTATGTACAAAAATAGAGTGTTAGTTAGTTAAGCCTCAGCGCGCGCGCCGCGCGCCGTATGAAACCTTTGAGAGCCATGCGACGCGCGACACCAACTTTAAGTTTTGTGAGGCGCGCGGCGAGTGTGGTGTCATGTTACCTTCTCAATACTATAGACAATTAGGCAAATTTTTGATGGCAAGGCTGATGAAGGTTTCTTCTTTGTTGGAATACTCTTTTGAATAGTAAAGCCTTTAGAGTATTCAATAGTAGAACAAGGATAGTGGAAGAAAACTTGCATATTAGGTTTAGTGAGAGTACACCTAATGCTGTAGGTAGTGGACCAGATTGGCTATTTGATATTGATGCACTAACAAGAACAATGAATTATGAGCCAATTGTTATAGGTACACAGTCTAATGGTTTTGCAGGTACAAAAGCAAGTGATAATGCAGGTCAAGCTAGAAAGGAGACAGAACCTGTCAAGGATTACATTTTGCTACCATTATGGACTGCTGATCCACCATATTCTCAAGATCCAAAGAGTTCTCATGATGATGGATCCAAACCTTCAAGTGATGATGGAAAGAAGGTTGATGAAGATCCAAGAAAAGAAAATAAATGTAATGATCAAGAGAAGGAAGATAATGTTAACAGCACTAACAATGTTAATGCTGCTGGCACAAATGAGGTTAATGCTGTTGGTGGAAAAACAAGCATTGAACTTCCATTTGATCCAAATATGCCTGCTTTGGAAGATTATAGCATATTTGACCTCTCAAGAGATGATGAAGATGATGGTGCAGAGGCTGACATGAACAATTTGGATACAACAATCCAAGTCAGTCCTATTCCAACTACAAGAATTCATAAAGATCATCCTCTTGATCAAGTGATTGGAGATTTGCAATCAGCTACACAAACAAGAAAGATGTCAAAGAATTTGGAGGAACATGGGTTTGTTAGTACTATTCAACAAAGAACAAACCATAAAGACCTTCAAAACTGCTTGTTTGCTTGCTTTTTATCACAGGAAGAACCCAAAAAGGTAATTTATGCATTGAAGGATCCAAGCTGGATAGAGGCTATGCAGGAAGAGCTTCTACAATTCAAGTTACAAGAAGTTTGGACTTTAGTGGATTTACCAAATGGAAAAAGGGCTATAGGCTCTAAATGGGTTTTCAGGAATAAAAAGGATGAAAGGGGAATTGTGATAAGAAATAAAGCAAGATTGGTTGCTCAAGGGTACACACAAGAAGAAGGGATTGACTATGATGAAGTCTTTGCCCCTGTTGCAAGAATTGAAGCAATTAGGCTATTTTTAGCTTATGCTTCATTTAAAGATTTTGTGATGTATCAAATGGATGTAAAAAGTGCTTTTCTCTATGGGAAGATTAAAGAAGAGGTGTATGTATGTCAACCACCAGGATTTGAAGATCCAGACTTTCCTGATAGAGTATACAAGGTTGAAAAAGCACTGTATGGACTACATCAAGCCCCTAGAGCTTGGTATAAAACCTTGTCAACATATCTGTTAGACAATGGTTTTTTAAAGAAGGGGCGACAATTGACAAGACCTATTCATCAAAATGACAAAGGGATATTATTAACGGTTCAAGTTTATGTAGATGATATCATCTTTGTTGCAACAAAGAAGGAGCTATGCATTCATTTGAGAGTTTGATGCATGAGAAATTTAGATGATTCTATAGAGAACTTACATTCTTCTTGGTATTACAAGTGAGAGCGAGAATAAGATGGCATATTTATTAGTCAAGATAAATATGTTGATGAAATTTTAAAGAAATTTAGGTTTTATAGAAGTCATACTGCAAGCACACCATGGAAAACTCAAAAGCCTCTGCTCAAGGATGAAGATGGTGAAGAAGTGGATGTTCATATGTATAGGTCAATGATTGGTTCATTGATGTATCTTACATCTTCAAGACCTGACATCATGTTTGCATGTGTGCCTGTGCTAGATACCAAGTCAATCCAAAAGTTTTACATCTTCATGCTGTGAAAAGGATTTTTAAGTACTTAAAAGGTCAACCAAAATTAGGCCTTTGGTATCCAAAAGATTATCCTTTTGATTTGGTAGCATACACTGATAGTGACTATGCTAGAGCAAGCTTGGATATAAAGTCTACAACAGAAGGTTGTCAATTTCTTGGATGTAGATTAATATCATGACAGTGCAAGAAACTGATAGTGGTTACAAATTCCACAACAGAAGCTGAGTATGTAGCTGCTTCAAGTTGTTGTGGACAAGTGCTTTAGATTCAGAATCAACTACTTGATTATAGGTACAATTTTATGCATACCAAGATCTTTATTGACAATAACAGTACTATTTGCATAATTAAAAATCCTTTTCATAGTAAAAATCCCGTTTTATCCAATCAAAAACCAAGCATAAATAGAGTTCAGACATCATTTTATTTAAGATTGCAAATGAAAGAGAAATTGATTCAAATGGACAAAATCTATACAGACAAGAATGTTGCATATTGGCTTACAAAAGCTTTTGATGTAAGAAGATTTCAATATTGATTGCAAGTATTAGGAATCTAAATCTTTAAAGTCTTTATCTCTTTAAAAGGTTTTTGTAGAGTTTTGTATGAATTATTACTGTTATTCATATCATTAAAAGTTTCTGCTGTTAAGTATAATTAGTAATTGTAAATGGGTTTTTATACATAATACTGCTGAGTTTATACTGTAATTATACTAATACTGTAGTTATAATTAACTACTGTATAATTGAAAAAATTGGCTATGGCTTGTGTTTTCCATGTTTTTTTGAACTAACATATTTCCCAGATAAGCAAAGAAAAGTAGTTAGGGATTGATGATGGGAATGTTGTTTGGAATGGAATTGGAGAGTTATGCTGGTAACTTCAAAGTTAATGCTGCAAAGGCAAATTAATGCTGCTAGGCATAACTTACTACTGCTGGGAGAAAGTTAATGATGTTGAGGGTATTTTCCATAAATACTTCGATTAAGGGTTTTAATCGACCCTTTAATCAATTTTACTCTTTCAAATACTCTCTAACTACAAACCCTAACTCAATTTTATCATCCATTATCAAAATCCAACATAAATGACGACTCTAAAGTTTGCTGATACTCATAATATGGTAACATTTTTGTCTAAACCCACAGAGAGTGATGGGTTTGAACAAATTGTGGATTTTTTAAATGCGCACCCTATAAGGTATGCATTAGCGATTAATCCTACTATATATATTTCTTGCATTGAACAGTTCTGGTCTACTGTCAAGGCAAAAACTATTAATGGGGAAGAACAGTTACATGCCCTAGTCGATGGCAAGAAGATAATCATTTCTGAATCATCTGTGAGAAGAGATCTTCAACTAGCAGATGAAGAAGGTGTTGATTGTTTACCAAATTCTACCATTTTTAAACAACTTACATTGATGGGGTATGAGAAAATTTCACAAAAGCTAACTTTTTATAAACCATTCTTTTCCCCACAATGGAAATTTCTAATTCATACTATTTTACAGTGTCTAAGTCTAAAGACTACTGCATGGAATGAGTTTAGTAGTACTATGGCATCTACCATTATCTGTTTAGCTACAAACTAGAAATTTAACTTTTCAAAATTCATTTTTGAAAGTATGATTAGAAACTTAGATAATTTGTTTGGCAAATTTTTGATGTATCCAAGGTTTGTACAAGTATTTTTGGACCAACAACTTGATGGGCTGCCAACTCATAAAAGAATTTGTATTGCACCCTCTCACACTAAAAAGATTTTCGGAAATATGATAAGGGTAGGAAAAGGTTTTTCTGGTAGAGTAACACCTTTATTTCAAACAATGATGGTACAAAACCAATCACAATTGGGTTAAGGTTTAGCAATTCTAACCGATCCCCATCACACACCTACCTTTATTCAACCATCTGCTCAACCTCAAAAGATACAACAACCTAGGAAGCCTAAAAGAAAGGACACTCAGGTACCTCAGTCTAGTGATCTTATTTAAAATGTTGAGGCTGGTATGCTCTGATTGTCGGCTTTTTCTGTTACACCACATTACAGAAGAAACCGGTACTATTGACAAGACTCACTGTTTATCTAAGAAAGATTCCTGGGATATACTTTTAGTACAGGTTTATGTGGGATGACATCATATTGGGTCAACCAATTAAAAGCCTGGTTTGTGACGTATTTGGAGGTGTTGATGAAAAGGTGAAATTTGGAATGAGTGCTATGAGGAGAGTTGAACTTCTTCTTACGTCTACAAGGTTGAATACAGTTGCCTGTTGGTATTTTTATCAGCACAAGACATGTATGTTAAAGACTTGCTTACAAATATTTGACATGGTATCTATTATAGAACTGCAACAAACAAATTATGAAGCTGCAAAGACCAAATTGAAAAGATAATCACTGATCCTCCAGTTATTGACATTTGTACCGATCCTTGTTTGGGGTCTCTTTTGTATCCACAGCTTCAAGACCTGAATAATGTTTGCTGTTAGTGCTTGTGCAAGACATCAAGTTACTCCACACTGACTTCTCATTTGAATTGCAGTCAAGAAAAATTTTCTAAGTATCTAAAAGGGCAACCAAAATTAGGCCGTGTGGTTACACCTAACGGGATTATCCATTTTCAGTTGGAAGCCTACAGTGGACAGTGATTATGCATGGTTCTCATGGTGATAGGAATACCACTACAGGTGGATGTCAAATTTCTGGGTAGAAGTTAATTTCATGGCAGTGCAAGACAGCGAATATGTAGGTACTTCTTCCACTGAGGCACGAGTATGTTGCTGTTGCTAGCATGATGTGCACATGGTTCTTTTGGATTCAGAACAGTTGCTGGATTATGGTTTCAACTTCATGAAATACCAAAATATTCATAGACAACCAGAGCACATTTGGCATTATGTGTAGAAACCAGTAGTTCATATAGGACCAAGCATATTGAGGATTAGGCATCAATTTATAAGATAGGATGCCAATGAGAAGAACTTGATACAAGTGATGAAGATTTCACACCGGATGACAATGTGCGCCTTGATTTACTGACCAACAGCATTTGATGGACCAAGATTTGCAGATATGGTGGTCCTATTGGGATGGTGAATCCCTCTTTCGTGGAATTTGTGAGGGAGGTATAAGCTAAGGGGAGGTTGTTGTGGTTTAATTGTATATTCTAACTTTCTTGCCAGGTGGGATATGGTGTTTTGTGGGGTATTATTTCTTCTTGTGATTGCATGTAGTAAATTTCTGATCTGCTTGGTTGTACTTTTTTTTGCTGTCTGGTTGGTTTTCTGCTTGGTAAGTACTATGGTTCTGATGGTAGCTATGGATTATGCTGCTGGGTCCGTGTACATGCTGGTCGGCATACTTTTGCTGGTGGATTCATTTCTGCTGAATAAGGGTGTTGTGTTCCATGCTTATGCAGGGTTTCTGATGCTGGTTGAGTGTTTCTGCTGTCTAAATACATTCATGCTGCTGGGGTGGTTAGGCTGCCAATACATCATTTTTGATGCTTAAATGTTTGTGTGGTAGTATCAAGTTCCTGCTGACTGACTTATTTATGCTGGTAGTAACTTGTGTCTGCTTCTCAACTTAGTTTATGCTGTGCTCAGCTGATATTGCTGGTTGGTTGTCATGCCACTAGTCACTTGGTTTTGCTGGTAGTATCCAATCATGCTGGTAGAACATTGTATCTGCTGCCTGAATAGTTTGTGCTGTTCACATATCAATTCTGCTGTTTGACTTGTTTCTGCTGTTTTTAAAGGATTAGTTTCTGCTGATGATTTATACCTGTTGGTCATCTTAAAAATAGTTAGTTTGATTAGTTTTTTGTTTTAAATTTCTACTATCATTGATGTTTGGCGGTCTATCCACTTGTCTGACCAGGCGGCGTACAAGTGATTTTCCTCAATTACTTCAACTTCCATGGTTAATAATTGTACCCATCAAAATTAAAAGGTTTTCTTTTCACACATTGGGCACAATTAACCTAATTAATCCCAGATCATACTTTTCATTTTTCCCACTATACACCAAAATCATTTGCCTCTATATACTCTGGATCATCAACCTACATTTAAATTAATCACAATGGCGGCAATCCAGTTACAAAGATGATTCACAACAAATTCGCTACTTGGGGAAGGGATACGGCTGCGAGGGACTTCACTGTTATCCTCAGCTATTTGGATCATTCATAAATTAAGGTATGCTTGACTCATGACCCTTCGGTCGTGTTTGATCATTAGTCAAACATTTTAGGCAAAAGCTACTGTTCGCCCAAATGCTGCTGGTTCTCATTGACCTAGTTGCAACTATTGACGGACGTGAGGTGTCATGACTGAGTCTGCTAATTAGGGCTCGTTACAAACTTGACGATGCAATGGCTTTTTTTGACATGCAAATTGATATATTTTGAGGGTATTGGGGTTATTGGGTATACGGACAGGTAGAACTCCTTACGTTTTTAAGCACCATTTATTCATCAAATGGAGAAGTTCTGGTGCATACACATGATGCATTGTATGGCCCTAAGTGTGGCAAGTTGGATTCAATTTCTGAGTGCCATTGCCACAGGCCCTTGTTTGTTTATCGATGGTCGGGTTATAATTTTTCTCGCTTTGTTTTAGAGGGGGATGATTGGGAATTATTAGACTAAAAAAGCAGAAATTTTTTAATGTACCAAGATTTTTACAATATGATTGGGCCATTCAGAATGCTGAACGAACCTCTTGACCACATTTGGCTTTACTAAGGAAAATGTTTTCAAATATGAAATTTAAATGGAGGGACACGGCCATACCATTAATCATCCCCTATGTCTTGCCATGCTGCTGCTGCCGATGATGCTGATGAGGAAAATGCTGATGCTATGAAGCTGGCTGTGTGGTAGTTCAGCTGAGGCACACCCTGCACCTCACTCTCCTCCGTTCTTCCCTGTTGCGGGAATCAACACCGGAGGAGGGACAGCTGAGACAGAATGGGTAGTCACCTTACCCTGTCTCACCTGGTTAATGGAATAGAAGAACCGGCCCTTCTGTTCCTGCCCTTTCAACCCATTAGGGATCATACTAATGAGCCTGCGTCTCCACCTACCCCGCCCGCTCAGACCGTTATTTTTGAGGTGCCTTTAGTGTTTGGCCCTGTCCCTAGACCAGCTGGGTATGTAGACCCTGATACTATTGACCCAATCATTTTTGGCCCACAGCCCCTCCATATTGTTTTTGTTGACCCTGTCTTGAGGAAACCCGTTTATCTTTGGTCCCCCACTAGGACTGACAACTTATATTGAGACTGGGACATGATAATCTCGTTTCCATGGAAAATGACACCATTCTTGGTGGATTCCATATGGAGTATACTGCGGGGCCTGATGTTGCTACGACACCAAACGCGAATGCTGCTGGTTTAGGGAAGATGCCCTGAACTTTCCTAACAAGTTTATCTGCAAAGATTGACAGGTGTATAGGGAGGATAAACTATTTGGAAACTGAGCTGGGAACCTCAAGAAAAATCATAGGGGGAGCTATTTTGACACATTGTCTCTAGAGTAATACCGAAGTTGGAGCGAACGGTATATCAGTTATGGACATGCCGGTTGGTGGGGTGATGACTCCTGCCTCAGAAGGGGATTGGATATTCTGGATGATGTTACCTTGAAGGGATTATCACGTATGGCATATGATGCTTCGGAGGTCACGATCAGCTAATGTTCCTCTGAGGATATGAGGAACGCGAGGAGGAGGTGGTTCCTCTTAGGCGTAAGAGGTCGGTTTATCGACGACCCAGGACAGAGTTCCATACTCCGGCTTTTGAGCAGTTTCAAACTCCCCTTTCTGCTGATGTTCTTTCTCAAGCAGCAGTCTCAGCATCTGCTGGTCCTTCTGTTGTTGCTGATAAAGGAAAGGCTCCTATGCCTGACTTGGATATTCCTGCTGAATTTGTTGCAGAAGATGAACAAGTACAGGAAAATTTCAAAGAGAACAAGCTGTGAACGCTTGGTTCAAGGTTACGGGCTTGAGGATTTAGCTCAGGAATACATGCCTAATGTTTCTGAGGAGCGCGCAAAAGAATTAGATGAACTCATGATGCGTATGACAGAAACAGACTGGCTGAATTTGATGATGCAAGTTGGATCAAATCCTGCATTGGCACGTGAGTTATTGGGCGCGGATGTAACTGAGGAAAACTTTGTTGAGCGCATGACTGCTATTAAGGATAGAGAAGCGAGCTCAGGCAGTCTACAGTTATCGGCTCTCAAGGGTTAAGCTATTGAAGCAAATCTGGAGGTCACACATATGATGCGTACCTTGGTTATAAAATCAGTGGTGTGCCAGCCCCCCCTCATAATGGTACTATCTCGATGACAGCGGTCAGGCTGATTCTAAACAAACAGTTGATTGAAGAGTACGAGAATATCTGCAGACGTCTTGAAAAGGATCGCTTGTTGAGTGCTCAGTATAATCTATTTCGACCCAAGCCTGCTATTTCTGAGCCTCCTTCTAAAAGACAACGGGTTGCACGCGCTTCTTCACAGCCTTCTAATGTTCCTGCTGCTACCACACAACCTGCTGATGATCATGATTCTGCTGGTGGTAGTAGTTTTCATCCTGCTGGTTCAGCTCCTCCTTTGTCTGGCTCTGCTGCTCCCACTTCTGCTGGTGGTGTATTTGGTGTTCCTGACTCTACTGTCTCTACTTCAGCAGCAATGGATTCTGCTGGTTCACACCGTGAGAGTGGAGTTTCACCATTTGCAGATTCTGCTAATAGTTCTTCCCCTCACCTGTCTCTACTGATCACATACCAATTGATGTTCTGTTTGCATCCACATCAGAAGGTATTACTGAGTTTTTCTTGGATAGTGATGAGGACGAGCAGATAGGTATGTCTCGCGTTGCTGCTGACCCTGACTCGGATGATGAAGTGCTAGCTGAGATTCTCTTTCGGGGTCAGTATATTTCTGGTGCTGGTGTTGTGGTTGTGGACAAACTCCCTGATGATGAGATTGTTGATCACGGGTAAGGTTGAACTGTTTTGCTTATGCCTCTTCTCCTCCTCGGTCTCGTCGTAAACATCGTGGGGTGAGAAGTGATGACTTTTTATGGGATAAACCAGTTGAAGATTTCTTCAGTTCTGAGAGTGAGAGTGATGATGACATGGAGAATTATATTCCTCCTCTTCCGTATGGTGCATTCAAAGATTGGGAGATTGTGCGTTGCCCGCTTAGTACCACTTATTATCATGTGTATTATCAGGAGAATCGACGGCAAAAGTCCTTTTTCTACTTGAAACAGTTGCTACCTCATGTCTATCGTGAGGATCTCCTTCTTTTGCGTCGACGCATGAATCGGTACTTTCGGCTACACCCAGATGTAGATGTTGGATTAGATCTCTGGAGGGATGTAAATCTGTTATGTCAGTCACTCCATTCTGATGATGTGGAAGACTTTTGGCGCACTCAAGATGACTGGATTGTGAGTAGCTGGAAGCTGTATCCCAAGAGCTCTGTTCATGTACTGGATTTAACAAATGGGAAGACTGTGTTTATAGACAGGGTCTATCCTATCCGGGCAACATTGCTGGAACGTATGTTAAGTCACAAGCTCACAGTTCCACCCTCATACTGTCGGGATGTTGTTGTTGCTGGGAGTGTTATTCAGACAGTTCAAGCTAGCTTACGGGAATCCTATGAGTGTCTTGCATCTGTTCCTATGTAAGTTTGTGTTTTAGTTGGTGTTTGTTTTTAAATAGTTTCGTTTTTGGTATTCTTTAAAAATAATATACTCTAGTAGTTTATTGATATATAGTGTTGTATAACTTTGGTGTTAGTGTTTGCACTGCACGACAAATGGTTTTCAGCTCACATTGCAACAGCATGAAAGAGTATGGCTTATCATTGCCAAACGGCTTTGTGTGTAACTCAATCGTGATAGCTGTATGGGTTTGCTAAAATCCTTGGCCATGCACTCACCATGTTCTTGTAACAAAGAGGGGCTAGTCTAAGAGGGTACGGCTCTTGGTAAAGATTTTATCAAATCCATTGATGGTTGCCAGGTTACCCAAAACTGGATGGTTATCACTTTCCATATTCTTTGGATGAAAAGTGGCTAGTCCATAGCAAACGGCTCATGGTAAAGACTTTCTCAATTCCGTGATAGTTGACAACTTTACTAAAATTGTCTGTGTTATCGGTCTCACCATATTACTCTGTGTTATGAAGAGGTTGGCTAGGTCTGAGCAAACGGCTAAGGTAAAGACATCTCAAAATCCGGGTTGTATGGCTTGTGACGGTTTGCCATTAAACTGTTAGGGTATTCCAATTTCACCCTTGATTCACGTTATGAGAAATTGGACTGGTGTTGTTACACATGAGGTGTTTGTTTTCACCAAAGTTTCAACTTGCCCAAGAGTGAGTAAGCTACTTGGTGAATGGCTTTTCAATCTACTTATGTTGCTGCAAAGACTGGAAGTTGCTGCTTAGAGATGTTGCTGCATCATTTGATTCTGCTGTTCATCGAGTTCATGCTGTTTCCTTTGATGCTGCTGTGGCTTCTACGGTTTCTGCTGCTTGTCGTGTTGCTGCTGGTTACATTGTATCTGCTGCTGCTTACTTTGTTCCTGCTGCTCCTCAATCCTCTTACTTCGAGAAGATCTATCTAGAAACTTGGAATTAACGGAGTCAAAACCAAGTTTAGGGGAGGATTGTTGGACCTTATTGAAAACGACTAAGTGTTGTTTCTGCTGTTAGAGATGTTCGCTTCTGCTGATAGCATTATCTCGTTCCTGCTGGCAGTTCAAGTAGCATTCCTGCTGGTTATGTTTCTGCTGGTCATGTTCTCGTTTCTGCTGACAGAGATAGAATCTGCTGATTGTTATTTATAGACGTAATTAATGTAATTAAGGATTTATAGTTATATTCTAGAATTATCTCATTAATATAGGAATGAGATAAATTAGGAAGAGATTGATGTATATCTCTTACGTGATTTTAGTTTTCTTGTTGACCAATTTAGGGTTTCTTCTCTATAAAAGAAACCTTTAGCATTAGGGTTTGACACCGATCACAAATCACAAAAACAATTGAGTATCAATAGAAAAGATCCATAGAGGATCATTATTCATATTTGTTCTTCTTTATATTATATTGTTTAGTTTCCGCATAAACATTTGATAGGCTCTCAGTATTTATTGTTGATTACATAAGTACTATACAACCCTACAACAGGCTAGAAAGTTCTATCTTGTCTTGATCCTAACAAAACCTCTTACAAGGTTTCCCTTTACCAGTTTATTCATTGTTTTAAAATTTACATGTCCAAGCCTCCTATGCCAAAGATTAGATTCATCTGGTGTGGCTTTTGCAAAGAGACAAGTGAGACCTCCTTGAGGAAAAACATTTTTTAAATCAACATTGTACATGTTATCCTTTCTAGGAACTTTAAGCAAAACATGACTTTCATCAGTTAGCTTAAAGTTTGGAGACAGAACAACACATGCAGTATTAGTAAAAAGAACACTATTATTCTTGTCACACATTTATGAGACACTGAAAAGGTTAAACTTTAGTTCCTTTACAAAGTACACATCTTTAAAATCTAATTTACCAGTTCTTATTTTACCTTTCCCAGTAATTTTCCCTCCTTTGGAATTACCTCCAAAGGCAACAAATCCTTTATCAATTTCTTTATAATCTATAAGATATCATTTGTTTCATAGCATCCACTGTCAATCACTCCTTTATCCTTCAAATCTTATTGTGGATTGCCCTGTATATAATGGTAGGAAAATTAGTTTCTTTTGGGGACCCAAGCCTATTACTGACTTAGATCTTCCTGTGCTCAACATTTTCAAAATCTTTTAAGGGATACTAGGAAATGTTGTTAAGGTCTCAGCAATGTAGGTGTTTGGAGGGACCAAAAATAAAGGACTTAGGTCCAATGTCTCTAAGAAACAATGGTTGCTTTCCAATGTCCTTTATAAGATTTTGGAATATGTTGATGCACATGGAAGATTCTAATGTCAGTATTGGGATTGGGTCCCCAAAAGAAACTAATTTTCCTACCATTATATACAGGCAATCCCAATAGTTTTTGAAGGATTAAAGGAGGATTAGACAGTAGATGCTATGGAAACAAATGATATCTTATAGATTATAATGAGATTGATAAAGGATTTGTTGCCTTTGGTGGTTAATTCCAAAGGAGGGAAAATTACTGGAAAGTAAAATAAGAACTGGTAAATTAGATTTTAAAGATGTGTACTTTGTAAAAGAACTAAAGTTCAACCTCTTCAGTGTCTCACAAATGTCTGACAGGAAGAATAGTGTTCTTTTTACATATGCTAAATGTGTTGTTCTGTCTCCAAACTTTAAGCTAACTGATGGAAAGGTCTAATGTTTTTGCTTAAGTTACCTAGAAAGGATAACAGTACTATGTTGATTTAAAAAATGTTTTTCCTCAAGGAGGTCTCACTTGGTCTACTTTGCAAAGCCACACCAGGATGAAATCTTAATCTTTTAGGCATGAGGCTTGGACATGTAAATTTTAAAACAATGAATAAACTGGTAAAGGGAAACCTTGTAAGAGGTTTTGTTAGGATCTAGAACTAGATAGATCTTCTAGCCTTTGTGGTTGTATAGTACTTATGTAATCACAAGTATATACGTGAGAGACTCTATCAAATGTTTATGCGGAAACTAAACAATATAATATAAAGAAGAACAAATATGAATAATGATCCTCTATGGATCTTTTCTATTGATACTCAATTGTTTTTGTGATTTGTGATCGGTGTCAAACCCTAATGCTAAAGGTTTCTTTTATAGAGAAGAAACCCTAAATTGGTCAACAAGAAAAACTAAAAATAACGGTAAGAGATATACATCAATCTCTTCACATAATTTATCTAAAATTCCTATATTAATGAGATAATTATAGAATATTACTATAATTCCTTAATTACATTAATTACGTCTATAAATTAACAATTCAGCAGATTCTATCTCCATTCGTGGCTTTTTTGTCAGCAGAAACGAGAACAATGACCAGCTGAAACATAACCAGCAGGAATGCTACTTGAAACTGCCAGCAGGGAACAGAGATAATGCTAGCAGCAGAAGACAATCTTTTATCAGCAGAAACGACACTTAGTCGTTTTCAATAAGCCAACAATCCTCCCCTAAACTTGGTTTTGACTCCGTTAATTCCAAGTTTCTAGATTAGATCTTCTCGAAGTAAGAGATTAGGGAAGCAAGGAAACAAATTAAGCTAGCAGCAGATACATGTAACCTGCAGCCACACACGACAAGCAGCAGAGACCGTAGAAGCAAAGCAGCGATCAAAGGCAAACAGCATTTGACTCGATGAACAGCAGAATCCAATGATGCGCAAACATCTCTAAGCAGGCAACTTCCAGTCTCTAATGCTGCAACATAAAAAGTAGATTTGATAAGATCATTTACCACGTAGCTACTCACTCTTGGGTAGTTGAAACTTTGGTGATTAACAAAACGCCCTGGATGTAACAAAAACCCGTCCATTTCTCCAGATCGGAATCAAGGAGTGAATTTGGAATACCCTAACAGTTTTTTTGGCAAACCGTCACTGCCATACAACGGATATTTGAATGTCTTACCTGTATGCCGTTTGCTCAGGACTAGCCAATCTGACCATTACACAGAGTAATATGGTGAGTCGATAACCATACAATTTTTAGTAAATTGTCAAAACTTTTCAAACGGAATTTGAGAAATAGTTCTTTACAGAGCCGTTGCTATGGACTAGCCATTTTCATCCAAATGAATAGGAAAGTGTTTACATCCGTTTTGGGTAACTGGCAACCATCATAGGATTTGATAAGGTCTTTACAAGAGCGTACCCTCGTTTGGACTAGCACTTCTTTGTTACAAGAAATGGTGAGTGCTGCATAGGATTTTTAGCAAACCCTTACAGCTATCAACGGATTTGAGAAACACACCAAAGCCGTTTGCAAAGGTGAGCCAGACTCTTTCTTGGCTGTTAGCCATGGTGAGCTGAAATCATTTGTCGTGCAGTGCAGCACTACCCAAATGTTATTCAAACACTATATTATCAATGAACTAAACTAAGAGTACATTATTTTTAATGAAATAACAAAACGAAATATTGAAAACAAACACCATCTAAGACACACTCTTACATAGGGAAATAAGTTGCATGTGGAGTGAGCTTGGCATGTAGTGATTACCCTGTATAGCTAGGCTTGAACTGTTGAAATAACACTCCCACAGCAACAATCAACATCCCGACAGTTGATGGGGGAAACTGTGTGCTTGTGACTTTAACATTACGTTCCTAGCTATGTTGCACGGATAGGATAGACCCTGTCTTTAACACAGTCTTCCCTATTGTTGTAGTGTGAATAGAATCCGAGTTTACATGAACAGATCCTCTTGGGATACAGCTTCCAGCTACTACAGTCCAGTCATTCTTGATGGTGCGCCAAAAGTCTTCCACGTCATTCAGAAGCTGATGTGATGACATAACAGATTTACATCCCTCCAGAGATCTAATCTCAAACATTCTACATCTGGGGTGGCAGCGAAAGTACCGAGATTCATGCGTCGACGCAAAAGGAGGTGAGATACTCACGAGAGACATGAGGTGGTGGTTGCAACTGGTTTCAAGTAGAAAAAGGACTTTTGCGTCGATTCTCCTGATAATACACATGATAATAAGTGGTACTAAGCGGGCAACGCACAATTTCTCCTCCAATCTTTGAACTGCACCAATTCGGACAAAGGAGAATATTCTATTCTCCATGTAGCATTCATCTGCTCGTTCACTCTTCAGAACTGAAAGGAATCTATCAACTCGGTTTTATCCCATATGAAACGTCATCACTTTCATCCCACGTTGTTTTTACGACGAGACCGAGGAGGAGGAAGAGGCTATTGCGTAAGAAACAGTTTTTTTTCCGTCCACTTTACCCGTTTGGTCAACAATCTCATCGCAGTTCAGGGTGTTTGTCCACAACTCACTACACCAGATACCTAGGAAAATTACTGACCCGATAAGAGAATGTCTCAGTTAGCACTTCATTCATCCGTCAAGTCTACGGGTCAGCAGCTACGCTGGAATAACCGATCTGCTCGTATCCTCATCACTAATCCAAGAAAAACTCAAGTAATATTCTGATGTTGGATGCAAACAGAATTCGCAATTGGTAATGTGATCAGTAGAGGATGGTGACGGACGAACTTTTAGCAGAATCTTGCGTAATGGTGAAACTCCACTCCTCACGGTGTGAACTCAACAGAATCATTGGCTGCTGAAGTTGATACTAGTAGAGTCAGGGAACACAAATACGCACACCGTAGCAGAAGTGGGAGCATCAGAGCCAGACAAAGGAGGAGCTGAACCAGCAGGATGAAAACTACTACCACCAAAGTAGATCATGGATTCATTCAGCTGGTTGTGTTCTTAGGATAGCAGCATGGAAAGGAACATTAGAAGGCTGTGAAAGAGGAGCAGTGCAACCCGTTGTCTTTAGAAGGAGGCTCTGAAATAGCAGGCTTGGGTTCGATGTATAGATTATACTGAGCACTAATTCAATTATTAGCGATCCTTTTCAAGTGATTGCAAGATATTCTCGTACTCTTCAATCAACTTTTTGTTTGGCTTCGCCTTGACAGCTAAATTTATAAACACTATTCCAAACACATCATTATCTAAGTGATGATTGCCTAAACAAACATACTTTAATCATTTGATTGAATCATATTTTAATCACTTTCGTTATAATATCCAATATATACAAGATTTGGTTAATTTGATCCGTGACAATCTTATTAACCTTAGCACCTTAATTACAAACTGTGAAAACTTCAATTCCCGTGGAACGACCTGGACTTACCTAAAAGCTATACTATACACGAACGGGTATACTTCCCGAGTGTTGTGTTTTTAGTCAAAATCGGTATTTCTAGTATTATAAATTTAAAGCTTGTAAAACACACATCAAGTTTTTGGCGCCGTTGTCGGGGAATTGTTTAAGTTGTTATAGTTTGTTGCTTGTTTTAGGTGCTATTTTGTTTCACAAAAATTTCAAACTCGCCGTACCGTTTTCTGGCAAACGGAAACCAAAAATTATTTTTCTCCAGGAAGTACCCCGCACATCCTATTTGTGCGTCGGTTTTCCTGAAAACCCTGGAAGTACGCCGTACTTTACCCAAGTACGCCGCACTTTCTGCAAAAAACCAAAACCAAAACCCCCAATCTGCTAGTCTTAGGTTCTATAATCATTTGGAATTGTATTTTATCTGATTATATGCCTTGTGTATTTGTAATTATCTAGTTTATCATAATATTCGAAAAAAAAACATAAAAGTTCCAGAAAAGCCGACGCACTTTTCCTAAAGTACGTCGTACCTATCAAAAAAAACTTTAATTTATTTATCCTTATTTGCTATATATAATAAAAACTAAAATATATCTAATATATATAAAAATCTATAAGAATAAATAATTATAAAAAAATATATGAAAATAATTTACTTTATTTTGAATATTATCCTATTAGCCTTAATTATATATATAAAAATGTCTTTTTGCAAAATACTTAACGTATGTATAAATCCAATATCTTACGAAAAACAACTTGTGAATCTAATATATAAATTTAATAAAAATTTAATAACAAGGACTTGTAAATTTAAAATGTTCCGAAAAGAATACATTCGGATCGAATCTTCAACCCAACATTCTTCCGTTAATGACTTTGTCGTTATAAATATACCTGAAGAGGATGTTGAACCCAAACAAATAATTCTCGATCCTGATGATCAGCCTATGTGGGAAAGTGCTAAGACTGTAGCACCGACTCCTAATTCTGCCATTATTCAACTCGATGTTGATGACAACTTTGTTATCAATAGTACTCACTTAAATATGATTCGGGAAAATAAATTCGATGGTTATCTGCGGGCCGATCCGCATGACCACATCCGTGAATTTCTCGCAATCTGCAACATGTTCAGATACGGTGAAACGCAGAGTGAAGCTGTTAAGCTTTTGATATTTCCTTTTTCCTTGTGCGATAAAGCTAAAACCTGGTTTAACGAACTTAATGAAGAGTCTATAACATCGTGGGAACAAATGAGAAAAGCTTTTATAAACAGATTCTTTCCACCTTCGTTATTTAACCGTCTTTTACTTGAAATCAGAAATTTCTCTCAACTCGTATGTGAAAGTCTAACCGACGCTTGGTTACGACTCAAGAGCATGCTTCGAAAATGTCATGGGCACGGTCTGACCAAAGGAGCTATTATTCAAATATTCTATCACGGTCTAGACGAACCCACTCAAGGAATCCTGGACATAACTGCTGGAGGAATCTTCCTCTACAAAAGTCCAAATCAAGCTTTTCAATTTCTTGAGGACAAAGTCCTTTTTAAACTTGATTGGTCCACTAAATCTCAAAACGAACATCATCAAAAATCTGTTGCTTTCGCCGATGGAAGTAATAGCAATAATGATAATTCTCGATTAATGGAAAAATTGGAAGCTCTAACTATAAAAATGGATTCTCAATTTATAAGCTTAAAAGAAGAATTACAAGATATGCGTAACAAATATTATGACCTTAGAGATAACCACGCTTCTAAAAATCACATGAACGATGACACACCGATGTGTGAATTTCATGAAGCAAATTACATCCAAACAGGAGGTTATCAAAATCGAGATTCTCATGACTCGTATTCTCACCAATCCCATTATGAAGAATCCCATTCGGAAAACAGGTGGAGGGAATTGTTTGACCATGGAGTCAAACACGACGGAGGGTCATGTGTTCAGGCGTACCCAATGAGAGTGGTCCAAGTACTGAGGATATCTGGAAGTCCTCGGAACCTCTTTCCCTCCCCAAGTAAGCGATTCGGTTGTGATCAATCTTTGTACTGGAGTGCTGCCATTGGTGATTACGGAATGTAGGTTGAAGGAACAGAGTATGCAAAGGCAAAAGATTTTGATGTATGTGTGTGTGTGTGGGAAAGATGAAAATTGTATTTGGGGGTAATTAGGTTAATGATGACCATGTGAAAAAGTTAACCATTAACTTCGATTGTACAATATTAACCTCGAAGATTTGAAGGAATTGATGAACAATCAACTATGTTCCGCCGCTTTTTCAGGCAAGTGGTGACCGCCAAGCGCCGTCTAATTGAAATTTAAAACGAAAACTATGCAACTTGCATATTTTTAAGACCAGCAGGTAGAAAGTCAACCAGCAGTAACAAGTCTTAAAGAGATCAGCAGAAACAAGTCAATCAGCAGAATTGATATGTGACCAGCACACACGCGTCAGGCAGCAGATACATTGTTCCACCATCAGGATTGGATACTATCAGCAGAAACCAAGTGACTAGTGGCAGCAGAAAGAGTCAGCCAACAGCAGACACCATGTAGACAGCAGGAACAAACACCCTATCAGCAGAAATGAATCTACCAGCAACATAGCCCATAGCTACCAGCAGGAACAAAGAATCCAGCAGGAACAATAACTTCCAGCAGAACCATAGTACAACCAGCAGAAACCAATCGTGCAGCAGGAAAGATAACTACCAGCAGAACCATAGACCAACCAGCAGAAACCAATCGTGCAGCAGGAAAGATAACTACCAGCAGAACCATAGACCAACCAGCAGAAACCATTCGTCCAGCAGGAAGAATAACTACCAGCAGAACCATAGAACTACCAGCAGAAACCAAACTTGCAGCAGGAGGGATAACTACCAGCAGAAACATAGAACTACCAGCAGAAACCAAACTTGCAGCAGGAGGGATAACTACCAGCAGAACCATAGAACTACCAGCAGAAACATAGAACTACCAGCAGAAACCAAACTTGCAGCAGGAAGGATAACTACCAGCAGAAACATAGAACTACCAGCAGAAACCAAACTTGCAGCAGGAAGGATAACTACCAGCAGAAACATAGAACTACCAGCAGAAACCAAACTTGCAGCAGGAAGGATAACTACCAGCAGCAGTATTGACTACCTGCAACCACAAGAAAATAGTATCCCACAAAACACCATATCTAGCTACGATAAAGTTAAAAAAAATACAAGTGTACAACAACAAGCCTCCCCTTAGGCTTATACCTCCCCTCAATTCACGAAAGAGGGATTCACCATCCCAATATGGACTACCAGATACGCAAATCTTGGTCCATCAAATGCCTTGGTCAGTAAATCAGCCACATTGTCATCGGTGTGAATCTTCAGCACTTGAATCAAGTTCTTCTCATTGGCATCTCGTATAAAGTGATGCCTAATCTCAATATGCTTGGTCCGCTGATGGAAGACAGGGTTCTTCACAATGCATATGGTGCTCTGATTGTCTATGAAGATTTTGGTATTCATGAAGTTGAAACCATAATCCAGCAGTTGGTTCTGAATCCAAAGAACTTGTGCACAGCAGCTAGCAGCAGCAACATACTCGGCTTCTGTTGACGAAGTAGCCACAATAGTCTGCTTCTTGCACTGCCATGAAATTAATCTTCTGCCCAGAAATTGACATCCACCTGTGGTGGATTTCCTATCACCATGAGAACCAGCATAATCACTGTCACTGTAGGCTTCCAACTGAAACAGAGTATCTTTAGGGTACCATAAGCCTAATTTTGGTTGCCCTTTTAGATACTTGAAGATCTTCTTGACTGCATTCAGATGAGAAGTCAGTGGAGTAACTTGATGTCTGGAACAAGCACTAACTGCAAACATTATGTCAGGTCTTGAAGCTGTGAGATACATAAGTGAACCAATCATGGATCTGTACAAATGTACATTAACTGGAGGATCAGTTTCATCTTTCAATTTGGTCTTAGCAGCTTCATAGGGTGTTGTTGCAGTTCTTACAGATTCCATGTCAAACTTTGTAAGCATGTCTTTAACATACTTGTCTTGGCTGATAAAAATACCATCAGGCAACTGTTTCACCTGTAGACCTAAGAAGAAACTCATCT
>BQNB010019165.1:0-67206 GCA_026074375.1 Tanacetum coccineum
GGTTCAAGAAGTTAACATCAGTATTCCCTCACCAGTTGTAATCAAAGATAAAAGTAAAAGTAAAATGGAGGAATCTAAAGATGAACAGACCAAGAGAACAAAATTACAGCAAGAACAAGATAGGCTTAGACATGAAGCAACTGTGAGACTGCAAGAGGAACTGGATGAGGAAGAAAGATAAAGGTTGGCTAGAGTTCATAAAGCAGCTCAATATTTTACTGAGGAAGAATGGGAATACATTAGAGCAAGAGTTAAAGCTGATGAAGAGCTAACTCAAAGACTACAAGGAGAGGAAAGAAACAAGTACAATGAAGTTGATCAAGCAAAGATGCTTGTAGATCTTATTTATCAGAGAAAGAGATATTTTGCTACATAGAAAGCTGAAGCAAAGAGGAACAAGCCCATGACACAAGCTCAACAAAGGAATTATATGATTAATTACATCAAGCACATGGGAAGTCATACACTACATCAGTTGAGAAGATATTCTTTTGATGAGCTCAAGGAATTATTTGAAACTACAATGAAGAATGTCAATGCTTTATACCCATGGAGACTGAAGATAGAAGAAGAGCATCAAAATTAGGAGCTGGAAGTTCATAAGCAACAATTACTGATTCTGTAGATGTTGGAAGTTCTAAGAGAGCTACAGGAGTAGAACTTGATCATGAACATTCTAAGAAGCAAAATACTAATGAAGCTATAGGGTCAGTTCAAGGACAACCAGATGAAGAGGACAAAGAATTATCACAAGAGGATTTACAACAGATGATGATGGTAGTTCTAGTGGAAAAAGTTTATGTTGAAGCCTTACAAGTCAAATATCCAATCATTGACTGGGAATTTTACACTGAAGAATCTAGAAAATATTAGAAGATCATCAGGGTTGGTAATCATACAGAAGCATATCAATTCTTTGAGGATATGTTGAAAGTCTTTGACAGGGATGACTTGATGATGCTATGAAGTTTGGTTAAAGAAAGATTCAGTTTAACAGAACCTACTAATGACAAAGAAAGAGCATTATGGGTTAAACTGAAGAGGTTGTTTGAACCTGTTGCTAATGATGAACTATGGAAACTTTAGAGGTATATGCATGATCCATTAACATGGAGGTTATATGATACATGTGGTGTTCATCATGTATCTACAAAGGAATGAATGGATATTTTCATGCTGGTAGAGAAAGAATATCCATTGTCAAAAGGGATTATGACTGTAATGTTGGTTAACAAGCTAAAAGTAGATCAACATTCAGAGATGGCAAATGAGCTTTGAATGAAAATCTTTATACAAGTAAGCAGACCAAGACACTAAAATGTTTGGAAGCATCCTCTCAGCACAGATGGTTTAATTCAGAGAAACTTGTAGATTTGGATGACAATCACAAGTTTAAGGGAGGATTGTTGGGAATTAAACTTATCACACTTAGTACTGCCAAGGGAAGTGTTTATACTGCCAAGCTTAGTTAGTACTGCCAGAGTTGAAGATAGTACTACTAGAGTAAGTTAGTACTGCCAGTACTAACTTAACATTGCTGAAGGAGTTAAGACTGCTGCATGAAGACTTAAGACTGCTCAAGAGAAAAAGACGTGTGAAGTGATATGTATTGACTTATTCTGTGTATATTATATTTAGTTAGAAAGGTATGCATATAAGATTAGAATTATAGAAGACTAGTAGTTATCTTGTAAAGGACTCCTTGGTGTATAAAAGGAGATCCTACGGTATGATGTTTAATATAGAGTTGCATGTACAATAGTAATATCTTCAAGGTTGTAAACCCTAGTACTACACAGAGTACTCGTATTATTAATAATAATAATATTGGAGCTTTTGGGTTATATCATTGTTCTTAAAGTTTATTGTTTCACTAACTTTCTTCTAAGTGCTAAAGAGTAAATTATGCATACTCTTTAGTATTCACAAAGTTTCTACCATAGTTGTTTTGGATTTATCCAAGATAACTTAACCTTTACAAGCTAAGGAATAGATCTAGAATTAGGATCAATAGTCATAGCTCGTAGTAAGTCATAATGTAATGTTAGTAAGCTAACCGGGCTAAAGGCTCATGGTAAGCCCATGTCTAAGCCTATGGCCGGCCATTGGTTAGAGTATTTATACCCTCTCCACACATGAAGAGGGTGTTGGTTGTTCATTTTCTCACATTTCACTAATCTAATATTTCCTTTTTACTTTCTCTCTTATGATAGTAAATATATTAGAATCACCTATGACTTAGCATCCGACTTAGCATCCTCGCTAATCATGTAAATTCGACAAAGCATACTCGCTAGTCGATCACCATGCCCTAGCATCCCCGCTAGTCAGGTAGCAAATATGTCACTTACGTACCTAAAGGGCCTACTAGCTGGAGCACTATATTAGGGCAGGACCACAAAATAGACATGGCAAATCATTGCCAATCACCCTTGCCGTGCCAAACACAATACACGCAAGTAAAATCACAACCCTTGCACACCAACCACAGTACATGCAAGTAAAGTTATATCACATATATTCACATATCAATCATAAGCACATAATTGTCCTAAAAACAAAACCACGTTTCGCACAATTCAATTTCAAAACAGTTCAAAACACATTTGAGTATCATTTTCCCCTAACAGAAAAACAATAGAAAAATGGGGCTACCAGAACTCACTTCAATAGCAAATAATACAAACTGCACAAATCTTTAAATAATCTCAACGCAAGCGCACAGAAGTACCCGACACGACCTAAATATTTTACGGACTTATATTAATATTTGTACAAAGTTGTATTATTTTACAAAGTATTCGTTTTACTTCACAACCAAGATTCTCTTTCCGTACAAAAACCTCTTTCCTTATCACAAAACCTTTACTCTTTATCTCAAAACCGTTATCTTTTACGAAAACCGTTATCTCATAACAAAACCGTTAACTTTTACAAGAACCGTTGTCTCATAACAAAATCATTATCTTTTACCAAACCCGTTATCTCATAACAAAACCGTTATCTTTTACCAAAACCGTTATCTTATAACAAAACCGTTATCTTTTACCAAAACCGTTATCTCATAACAAAACCATTATCTTTTACCAAAACCGTTATCTCATAACAAAACCGTTATCTCATAACAAAACCGTTATCTTTTTACAAGGGATATTATCTCATAACAAAACCGTTATCTTTTACCAAAACCGTTATCTCATATTATGGTTGTGTGGTAAATTACTCAAAACGACTCAAAACACTTAGGCTAAGTGTGACATCAACATCATTTATCCAAAACATCGATCACCGTTGAAACGGGACAAACGATCAAACAATCCAAGAAAATCTGACGAGAAATAAGTGGATGCTATTCGATGATCGAACTATCGGTAATAACATCTCCGCGACCTTAAAGTATACATATACTTAAATATATTTATAATCATAAAATAATAATATTTTATTATTTTCGTCTCTTTATCTACTAAAACGGTAATTATAAAACCTTGTCATTTTAACATAATCCACGCTTGAACATTAAATCTCGACACTTAAAGTTTATTAAAAATCACGCTTCGTCCTCTAACCGAATCGACACAAAATAAGTTTTCACAATATTTTCTAAGTGTGGGATTTTTACAAAATTTTGGCATGACCTGTTCGTTTATACAACATTTCCTAAGATTTTAACATCTCAATTCTAACACTTTTCCCATATTCTCAAGCCCAAATACTTTTCCTAATTCTCACCAAATTTTAGGAATCCAATATCCTCAGCTTTTCCCATACATCCTCAGCTTCATTTTAGGAATCCAATATCCTATTCTTATCGACTAACGTTTATCTTTGAGCATACTTAATAAACGGCTTTAGATTTACGTAGAGACCATTCTTAAAACATTGAGGACAATGTTTAGTTCTAGTATGGGGGGATCTTTCGATTTGATTGTACTTGCAGCCGTTGTTTTCACGTAATCTCGTTTTTACCACCAAAATACCAAAAAAAATTAAAAAAATTAAAAAATTTCAAAAATAAAATACCTGTTTTAATCGCACTATCGACTTTCCTGCTGGGTAGAATAAGAATAAATTTTGACTCGATCGAGCGTGTTGAGCTCTAGCTTGTTCCTTAACTTTTAGACTAAGCATTCGCGGATCTTTGCGAAGAACGAAAAATGATAGAGTTAAGTATGAGTTAGATGCTAAACAAGGATTATTTGGAAATCTTACAAGCTCATAAGTGTAATTTGTGGCTTTTTCTCCCATAAGCTTCTAACCGGACTAATAATACATGTTATTTTTGAAAATTAAACTTAAATCAACAATTTTTGAAATGTAGTCAATAACTTTTTTTGTCTTAGTTCAAATTTATACTTAAATTTTCCAAAAAGATTTTTTTTTCTATATATCATGAAATAAAGTTCTATAAAAAAATAAAAAATGATGATGAATAAGGTAATAATATAAGTTGTTGGCTGATAAAAGTTTACTGCCTCTTACGGCATCACAACGATGTGGCATCTTAAAAATGGGCCCATAGCAGAATAAATCCGAGACAGATAAAAGTTTGCTGCATCTTGCCGGCTCACAACCGATGTTGCAGCCTTCAAAAAGGTCAGATTCAATTGCATATGGTTATATAATGTTTAAGTGCAATTAATATGTGATTTAATTAACAATAACGGAAAAATCTATTTTTTTTAATTTAAATATGTTTTCGAACTAAGACTATTTCATTTTAAGTTGTGGTTTTTTCTAAATAAGCTATGTGTAAACGGGAAACCTAAGAGTTTTTTGAACGAGGTCCGTGATCTCGATATATTCTTGTGGGGTGTCAAAAGCCTGGTCACTTAGCCGCAAGGTTGGGATGTGCCGAGACGAAAGTCGCTACATGGGATGATCTCGCCTTCAAACTCATTATTCTCGGGTGGAACGTGAAGCATAAAAATTTTGCAAAACGTTGATCCATGGTTGAAATTCGAAATGGCACATTCACCTAATATATAATAATTGTCGGGAGTGAAAAGTTCACAAGTTACAAATATGAGTAGTGTTAGCATCTTAACTTATATTTAACGGTGATTTCGTTTTAAGCTTGGTTTGGGACAAGTGAAAAATCGGGAACGATGAATTTATCCTTTTTGGGCATTTTAGGATTGAAATGCTTCTTGTTCTATGACCCTAAAAGTTATAAAAATAACGAAAGTCAAACGTGTTAGTTAGTTGCTAATAAGAAGAAAAATGAAAAATACAAAAATATGTGTAGTAATGAAAAATGGTCAAAACGGGGCTTTTCAAAGCTATTGATTTCTTTAATTCCCCTTGATGAACACTTAGCTACTTTTCGAGGTAATTAGTCGAGGGGGATTGAGATTCTTAGTTTTCTTAAGTGTTTACTTATGGCATTGCGTGAGGACACGACAATAGTTTAGTATGGGGGATTTTGGTATGTGCTTAATTACACATACCATTTTCCATTAAAACCGGACTTAAATGACCAAAAACGTACCAAAAATACATTGTATTTGTATGTTTTCACTTATATTGTGCAAGAAACGGATATCTAAAAAAAGGATAAAAACGAAGCCAAAAACAACAAAACCGAGCACGGGAATGTGAAGAGCGTGAAAATCCAAAGTCAAAAAGTCAAAGTCAACAAAAAAGTCAACCCCGACAAAGTCAAAGCCGAAGCCGTAAACGAAGAATTACTTAATGGGTCCACCTGCACCCATCTAATGGGCCGGGACAGCCCATTAAGCATCTATATCAAGACAAAATAAAAACAAGGCCCAAAAGCCTTAACCTGTTAAGACTTAACAGCCCATCCAAAAGGTTGTTAGTCTTTTATTTCACCACAAGGACCATACATGTAAACACTCTATACTCCTTCAAGGACTTATGTTGCCAATCCCTTAAAATTATATCACCACAAAGGACTATTCTTGCAACATGACTTATGCCAAACTTCACTATTCCCCTTTCCCCTCCAAAATGCCCTGCACCACGACAAACCCATCACTCTCACAACTCAACCCCACTCAAAACCCCACCCTAGAAGAGGACAACTCCACCTTGGCAATCCCATGGGGTTTTATTGGTCAAAATTAATCAAGGGTTGTGATTCAAGAACTTGGAGAACAAGACAATTGAAGGGCCAGGATGAGGGTTCATTCCTCCTCACACAAGAAGCACACCTCTGTGCAAGCTCTTCTATATAAATAGATTAGGATTTTCATTAAAAGGGTATATAGTGTAATGTAGTATATGAGTAGTGTAAAATTTATTTGTAGCTTATTTTCAGCTTATTTTCAGCTTATTTTACTTATTGTCTTTTACTTTCAAAAGTCTTGTAACCTTTTAATAAATTAATGCCAATTTCAGTTTTTAAGTTTTTACAAATCTGTCTCTTTTAAAGTTTTATGCATTCAAGCTTATTTTTGTTCACAAGTCATTTCTATAAGCTCTTGTAAGCTTTTAGAACCTGTTATACTCATATAAGCTTATCCAATAGCTTTTGTGAGTTTTTACTGTTTCATTAAGCAAGTTTCTGGTTTTTAGCTTTTGGATGATATTACCAGCTTGTTTTTAAACAAGCTGGAGCTTGTTGAATAGCTATAAGAGCATGTTTATTCCTTATTTTGTGCAAGGGACCAAAGTAAGTTAAAAATTTCCTTTTATAGCTCAATTTTATGGTTTAGCTTATTCTACTACTTATTAATCTGCTTAATCTTGCTTATTGTTGCTTATTTCTATTTTATATTGCTTATTATTGCTTTACATAGATTGCTTATTGTTTTTATGTCATTAGTCTTAGACTTCTCTATAATCTGTTTGAATTTAGCTTAAACTGCTTATTGAGATTGCTACTTGTTGAATGCTTATTAGTTTTGATAAAGTGCTTAAATGTCCTTAAATAGGCTTATGCTTATCTGGTTTTAACTTTTCACTCTTTAAAATCCGTTTTGTTAGCTTAAAATAAGTTTTTCAAAATCTAAAGGAGTGTTTGGTATAGCAGCACTAATTGATGTTAGTGCTGCTAGTCAGCCTTTTGGCTCTTAAACCAAATTTGATTAGCTTAAAATAGGTCTTAGTAACAGCTTTTATAAGTTTTTAATGTCAAACTCATTTTCATGGTCTTTTGCATAAATGGTTTAAAACTGTGATGTTTTTGCTCATTTAAAACTGCTTATAGCTTAGATTTTATAAAATGCACTTTAGTTATCTTTTTTATGCTTCATGTAAGTCTTAAAATGCATTAGAATAAAGTAGTATAGGTTTGCATTTATTGTCTTAAGTTTCCCAAAAATCTGTTAAGTTCAGTTTGTAGTTAAGGTAGTATGCAAGTTTTAAAAGTCTCTCATAGCCAATTTTTTTATGGTCTAATTTAGATAATCATAAGTGTGTTTTTAGTTCTTTAAGATTTTTCCTTTGCACAAGTTCATTAAAGTATAGGTTAGATATGTTTGAGCTTATGTTAGTTTTATAAGCTCATTTACTAGCTAAAAATGTAGGCCGCAAGTAGCTTATTTAGTTTTTACCAAATTCAAAAAAATCAAAAATCTGGCTTAACAGCCCTTTTCAAATGCTTTTATATTAGCTTAAATGTTTTTCAAAATGCTTAGGTTTTGCTTTTTCTTATTCTCAGTAGTACTAGCATTATATGTTTTCACTTTTCAGCCATTAGCTTTTAGATTAAGCCCCTTAAAATCAGCTTAGAAAGTAGCTTAGTAATCTGTCATTATTTACCATTGAGCCACTGAGTTTGCTTATTTGCTTTTCTGAGCTTATTGTTTGTTCAATTGTGCTCATTTTGGTCTGCTCTTGCTTATTAGGTGTGTTAAACTCTGTTTGATGCTTATTTGTTTTCCTTGTTGCTTATTAGGTCTAAAAAGCCAAACAGTTTTAGCAATTGTCTCTTAGTTAAAAAAACCAAGTCCGTCAGTGTAAATTTGCTTATTTCCAGCTTATTTTTGAGTTTTAGCAAAAGTACCTTTTTTAAAGTTGCTTATTTAGGTCTTAAGTTTAGTTGTTTTAAAAAGAAAAATAAAAAAAATTAAAAAGGGAAGCCACATGGTTCGAACTTGTGACCTCCCCCTTTCTCATAGCATACACCTTAACACACCACGCACTCACCAACTGCTCATGGGTCTTTTTCGTTTATATGATTGCAACATTTAATACGTAACCCCTTTTTGGCAGTTTAAGCTTAACAGCTTTATTTGCTTATTTACAGCTTATTCCAATAAGCTGTCTGGCCCATTTTGTTTTTCCTAGGATTAGCATAGGTAAAAGTACTTTTCTTGATTTTTTTAGATTTTTAATAATTAGTTTACTATTTTTAAAATTTTAATTAGGCTAAAACTGTTTTTAATTCATAGATAAAATTAAATAAAAAATAATATAAATATAAATCTTTTTCTAAAATTATTTTGAATCATTTTGGACTGTTAAAAATCAAATTTGTATTTTTTAGGGTTAAAAATTTTGGATTTAGGTTTTTAAAGCTCGACTTTTGATCCCGTTATCGTTTTTCGTGTTATAACTTTAATTGCTTTCATTTTAGGCTTGCTTTTATTTAATTTTGCGTATTATTTGTAGAAATAGAATCCAAATCAAATATTAATCATTCAATCACGCGATCACGAACTTAACCTCGATTCTCAATTCACGCCTCGTCGGGAAACGACTCAGGAAGGGTTTTAGGTTTTACTTTAGATAAAAGTAATCTTTTTAAGAGACTTACAGAATACTTACTCTCTCTTATTAATTGATATTTTAAGAATACTTATTATATATATATAAATTTTTAATATATATACATATATATATATTTTATATATATATTTTTACATACACACACACAAAGCAACACATATATATATATAAATATATATATTTATAATATATATATATATAATAATAGGGATCCAGTGAGAATAAATTAAATAAGAAGTGGCGAAGAAAGTGACTCAAACTACACATTGAGATGCAAACGACTTTCTTAGATGCATTTCTATTCACCTATATGCACCATAATAAAGTTTCGAAAGTTAATTTGATGTGTAATGGATGCAAATTGAATTTTCATAATTTTGGCACATTAGAGACCAAAAAAATAAGAGAAATCATGAAATGCATCTAAAATATACGTATAAATGCATCTAATTATAAGCTAGAAAACACATTTAGTAAGCATTATAATGCATCTAAGATTATAGAGATGCATCTAATTTAAGTCAATGCATCTCGGATATACGGTTATAGTTACTTCTTATCCTTCTTATCCTTCTTACTCATTTGATCCTAACTCTATAAGTTAGATGACATGATAGAATTGCCTAAGTCACAATATAAGAAAACATATAAGGAGGATTTAGAATATGAGGTAGTTATGGTTAAGATGCCTAAGTGCATGTCATGGTTAAAATGCATATAATGAGCCTATAGGTGATCTAGATATGATGGATGATATATTGGATAATCCAAGCCCACAAAGTACCCCACAAATTCTCCCATCATTTGAGGTTTACACACCGCCCGTGACTCACCCGAAAGAAGTAAAGGAGACTATAGGAATCATGATGGAGGTAGAACCTTTAAACCAAACACAACTAGAATATAAGGCTTGAATACTGTAGTCCATGACCTTTCTTTTAGTTTTTAGGAAGTTCTTAAAGTTGATGAACCAAAGCCTCAATCTTTATCTAATTTTCCATCCTTATATGTAAATATAGGAGACAAAAGAGGGACCGACCCACTCATCAACACATATAGTCCGAGTAGTTTTAGGATGAAGGTAGTAAAACCCTTGACCATTTACACACCACCTTTACCCCACGTGGCATACTTTTATCCAAATGGTGTGTATCACTACTATCACCCGTACTTGACCTTAAGTGTAGGGGAGACCCACCTTTTGATCGTCAAATGAGCATAGACTCAGGCTCGTGACTCGAATAAAAACAAGCACTTATTGGGAGGCAACCCAGTCTTTTATTTTCTTGCATTTTAGGTGTGTCTTGTGTGTTTGTTTTGACTCATATGATTGTACTAATCAATTTTGTGGGTTATGTAGTAAAAATTACAGGAAATAACTAATAGGATACTCGTGCAGAACTATTTTTAGAAAACGAAGACATTTTTTCTTTACAGTGTCTGGAGACGGCGTCAGGATTTTTCCTGACGAAGTCGCCAGCCCAGATACTGTAAATTTCGTATTTTCTTGAATTTTTGAAAAATTAATTTTGTGTAATTTCTAGAATTTGTAATTTTTCTGAAACATGCAAAACTACGTAGTACATCATTATTTTCATCCTATCTTTCTGCTTTCCATATATCTAAAACCGAATTAATGAGTTGTACATCATTCATACCGTGGGATTATACGCTTTGTGTAGTGTTTTGTCTTTATTTGCAGGTTATGTTGAATGAGGAGAAGCCCTAGATTTCATAAGAGATTCCAAGTGACAATTCTTGATGACGATTTAGCCAGATCATTTGTTTCTTCTCCATCTTGAGCAAACCAGGAGCGTACTAGTTTTTTCGCTCTTTTTCTTTTCCTTTAATTCGTGTTACGGGTATTTTGTAGAAACATGAGACAATGTACAAAATAAGTCTAGGTGGAAATAAAATGCCTTATAAACTATTGTCACCCGCCAAAGGCGAAAACTCGGAATGCAATATAATGATCAATCATAACACAAGATTTACAAAAATAGAGAAAACTACATTGCATAAACTCTAAGTGCTATGAAGACCATCAACCTCGAACAAACTCGAGTGATGTCCCAAATCGCAACTAAAATCCACAATCTCTTACAATTATTCATATGCCCTCACAGGGGACCATAATCCAAACTTAATCCAAAACATCCAAATACTAGAATCAAACAACAAGCAAGCAAGACTTCAAACGAAATTCCACACGGGATACTTCTAAGTCTGCTATCACAATCACCAAACTACTCTTCTTTCACTTCACTTGAAAATGATACTCGAAAACATCAACAATAATGTTGGTGAGCTCGTAGGTTTGACCTTAAACCCAAAAGCTGTGCCAATGCTTTAAAACATGGGACAATAGTGCTATATGACAGTGAATATATGCTAACAATCCAAGACATAGCATCCCCGCTAGTCAATCATAATATGTCACTTACGCACCTAAAGGGCCTATCAGCTAGAGCACTATATTAGGGCGAACCACACAGAACCTCGCATGCCAAACAAAGTACATGCAAGTACCACACAGAACCTTACATGCCAAACAGAGTACATGCAAGTACCACACAGAACCTTGCCATCTCCAAACATAGTACATATAAGTAAATCAACATATAATATTCACATAGCAGTCATAAGCACATATCTTGTCCCAAAACAAAACCACATTTTGCACATATCAATTCAAAACATTTCAAAACACATTTGAGTATCATTTTTCCTACCAACAGAAACCATAAAAAAGTGAGGCTACGAGAACTCACCTCATGCAAGTCTTTAGCAACCCAATCACAATCACACAAGCAAATGCAACGACGCCCGCACATGACCTAGTCCAGTTAATGTCCCATTTTAATCATCCATTTCCAAACAATCCCACAGTTTTGATGCCATAGAGTTTTAGACAATGTAGCAATTACCCCAAAACAATTTAGGGTGTGATATTTGACAACAATTCCCACAATTTATATTCAATCTCATTTCCCGATAATACTACTTATAATAATTTAGAGAAAATAGATTAGTATATAAATAAATATTATATTATAATATAAATATATCTTCGAACAAGATCCCTTCGTAAAACCTTAGTCACCTCAAAATAATCATTATACGGTTAAAAATGAAACGTTTACTCATAATAAACACATTAGAGAAGTTTCGAGAAAAATTATATTTTTCGTCTTTTAGTGAATTTATAAAATAAATAAAATAATAAAATAATATTTTATTATTTAAAATTAAAAATCATGTTTTTGGGAAATTTCTAAGTATAACTTTTATTACGAAATTTCGACATGACCCGTACTTTAACAACGTTTTCCAAGGTTTCAAACCTTAATTTCAACACTTTTCACAATTCGACACTTTTCGACAAAATTCTAAAATCTCAAACTTTAACGTTTCCCTAAAATACTTTTTCTCAAAATTATCTTCAATATCACACGTAAAAACAATTTCCACTTTCAAAAGTCCATCAAAACTCTCATTACGACTAAATATCGCTTATTGGGCCTTGAGGCCCAACAAGGGTCCATTACGATATTTATAAGTCCAAAATATGATCCGAGTCCAAAACCAAAGTCCATTTACATACATAAGTATATACTTATATGTAAAAAAATCCGGACCACAATAAGCCTTCCATAAGCCGCGCTCAAAAATACTTATTGCTCGTGGTCCATAACTCCAAAATACGTATATAAGCTTGAAAATAAGCTAATAAGCTACGTATCGCATTTGGTTACCTATCATAAGCTAAAAAATCTTCCACAAACATACGCCATAATCACAAAAAAAAATCCTTCCCCTCCAAAAAATCACTTTCCTATGATTTTGGAACTATACGTGCATAAAGTCCCAAATAAGCCAAGAAATAGATTAAAATTTAAGCCCGAATAAGCCATACAAGCTACTATCAAAAATAAGCATTCTAGCATCATATATTATTCAACCATCACGACCACAACATCAAAACTACAAAAATTCTCTTTTTCCTTTTTATGTTACACGAACCAAACGCACCATTTTCTTTCGTTTCGTTTCCAAAAATCGATTTTCACAACGATCAACTTGTACAACTAACATCTATGCATCAAAATAAAACCAAAAGGACAAACGAAATTTAAATTTGGAAACTTACAAGAAAATCTGTCAAAATGTATATTTCGACACGAACCGGACAACCCAAACGTTTGTTTAAATGAATACCCAAACACTCGTATCAACCCGGAATATCACATTCTCAATCAAAGTTAGAAAATTTATGGTGGATTTGTGGTGGTGTAGTGGCGGCCGGATACACACACACACTTATATGTGTGTTTTTTTTGAAAATGAAATGATAAGGATTGTGGGATAATGTTTCTAGTTGAAAGCATAATAAGTGTACACATGGGACCATGTTAGCTAAAATTAAGTGGGAAGGGTTTTTCCCACCTTTGTCTTCTTGACTTATCTTGACCGGCCATGGAATCCAAAGGGACTCGGGCCTTTCTTTTCATGTCGAAATCACTTAAATACTCGTAAAACTCAACCGTAAAATTCCCCAAAGTTATTACAATCTATATTCACGTAAAAACACCTTTTCCATTAACCTAGAGTATTAACACTACAAATTTTTCACTTTACACCTTCAAAACTTATTAGACATTAACGGTTTACGGTCAGACTCTTGATTTCTTCGCATTTATCAAAATTCACGGGTCGAACCACCCAGAATACGAATAACACAATAATACCTTCCAAAAGGGATTATTAATCACAATAAACCTTAAATCATCACATATCTCATAAAATCACCACCGTCAACACGGTACAAATATGAATAAACTGACAATAGTCAAATAGTCAAAGGACTATTAACGAAATATTCAGAACACCCAGCACCTCCTCCCGGTAACATTCAACCCCCTACACGAAAAACCATCCCGCGACAAAACACACCACCTGTATACATCTCCCAAATCGTGGGACACAGACAAAAACAACTGCACCTTTCTCAAATCGCGGCCGATAAAACATGGCCACGTTACAGAGATTCCACCAAACCATGACGAAAAGGCTAATCCTACTACGCTTTAACTTCTTGAACTCTCTTTCCAAAATTTCCACAGGCTCTTCCACAAAATTCAACTTAGAATCAACTCGAATCTTATCCAAAGGAAATTGCAGTGTTGGATCAACCAAACACTTCTTAAGGTTCGACACGTAGAACGTGTCATGAACACCGTTCAACTCCTCAGGCAAAATCTAACCGATAGGCCACAGGGCCTACCTTTTCAATAATCTTAAAAGGTCCAACAAACCTAGGTGCTAACTTCCCTTTATTCCCAAAGCGTACCACACCTTTCTAAGGCGACACTTTGAGCAAGACATAGTCACTTACACTAAACTCTAGAGGCTTCTTCTTCTTATCAGCATAACTTTTCTAACGATCACGCGCAGCCTTAAGTCTATCCTTAATCTGTGAGATCTTGTCAGTAGTCTCTTGCACTAACTCAGGTCCTATCAACTGACCTTCTTCAACCCTAGCCCACATAATTGGTGAACGACACTTTCTACTCTACAGTGCCTCAAACGGAGCACATCTCACACTAGAGTGATAACTATTGTTATACAAAAACTCAACCAACGGAAGATGAACATCCCAACTTCCTCCGAAGTCCAGGACGCACACTAAGCATGTCTTCCAAAGTTTGAATAGTACGCTCACTCTGACCATTGGTCTGAGGGTGATAAGTCGTACTCATATCTAAACGAGTTCCTAATGCCTCTTTCATTGACTTACCTGATACCATACATATTAAATTTTATAATATTAAATTTATAAAACTTGTTTAACCTAACAAGCGCACTAACGGACAGAGAACCCGATCATGAGTAGTGTAGTTTTGGTAAATCCGAGGTCATCCGAAGAGCTAAAGGGGGTTACAAATTTAAATTGGTTATTACGTTTAAAAGCTGTTTAGAATAATTGATATGTAAGAGAATGAAAACTTTAAAGAAATGAACTAAGTATGGTTGAACAGAAGGAGTTGCGGTCCTAATTACTTCTTAATTAACTTAATGATTCACTTTATTCTACTATATGGGAAAGTAGGGATTGAATGGTCATCTAATCCTCACGTATCTCGTGAATCCCCGCCATACTGGTCATAATAACCGGTATTTTGTTCCACTGGTCATGGTAAACGAGCATCATATTTGGCATTCTTATGGTCAAAGTAATATAACCAAACAGATAACCATAATTAACAAGAAATAAATGAATCATAATGATAATTAATAAGATAATCTTAGCCAAAAATTGTATTCATACAATTAATATCATCGTCATTAATGAAAGTAATGAAAACATGATAATCAAACCAAACGGGTATGATGATGATCGGGACCGGATTCTTCCTTCTTGAAGGGCTGGAGAGTGTTGAAAAATGACTTGGGGAGATGTCCCAGTCGTCCCCTCAGATGAGAGGGAGAAGGATGACTTTTAAGGTTTATTTTGGCCACTATTTATAGGTTCTGATGGTTAACGGCATAACTGATTCGTGAGATTACGTCATAACATTGCTGATGTCGACATTCCAAAATATAGGCAAAATGGACTTTATGACGTAACTGATTTGTTAGGTTACGCCGTAACCATGACGTGGAAAGTTTATGGCGTAATCTTTTTGTTTGGTTACGCCGTAACCATGACGTGGAAAGTTTATGGCGTAATCTATTTGTGAGGTTACAGCATAAACTCTTCAGCACAATTGTAGTGATTGCAATCTTGTGGCTCGTCAGTTGTGATCCGGCTCTAACCCAAAACACGAAAGTTGTAGATATCACTTTCCTCTTTTCATGGCCGCTTGAATCAACTTCAAAAGAGTTAGTATGAAGAAGTTATGGTCAAAATACTAGAGCACATTTCTCGAAGTATCACAGGAGCCTTTCTTCTTTGGCTTCCTTTCCTTTCATAGTAACTCCAAATCATAAGCGGATAGCTTCTTATATATTATTCTTTTGTAGAAGTATCCATTAATCACGTCTTTTCGTTCCAATGCATTGTTTAGTGTCCAATTCTCTCGTTTCTTGCTACTTACTTGCATTTTACCTGAAAACAACAAAATAACAGTAAATGTATCGAATTCATGTGTTTCTAGGACAATTGCAAGTATTTTTAGGGGAAAATTGACACTAAAAAGTATAAAATATTTGATGTTATCAAATATATCCCCACTTGACTTCTACTTGCCCTCAAGTAGACCTGTTAGAATAATTCATAAAAAGATTTCTCCAATTTAACTCGAAGAAATGAATTTATAAAAGACTTATGCTAGATTACATCAAAGCCGAACACCTCACGAAAAAGGGGATAAAATTCACTCAACTCTCAACTAGTCTAAGTGTTTCATTTTCGGGATGATTGCTCAATTGCACGGTCATAATATGTATTCTATCATAAACTTGGAAAGTACACAAATCTGCACCAGTTAGAGTCAGGGTCTAAACAATTCTTAAAGGAAACATGGGTGACACACACAGGCTTAATGGGTGATGCAAAGGGTAAGTATAGACATGTGATACACATTTAATTGGTGTTAAGATAGAAACATAAAACAAATAGTCCTATATAATATAAGGTATCCATAACCGGTTACTGTCCATCCGTAGTCCAAGTCTTCAAGTGCGAAAATATGATCATGTAACAACCGGCAAATTTCGAAATTTTAAATGACTATGCTACCCTTTAACTTTTCGCGTCCGACTTGACTTTTTGACTTTTGACATTTTATTGTCACATAAAAACGATTACCGCGTAACCAGTAATTTTTCAGAACATATTTAAATAAAAAATCATATTTATTATTACATATCTCTCATGTGCAAATTTATTTTTAACTTATTTGACTTGAAAACAAGAAAATATATGTTATTCCTAAGTTGACTTATCAAAAACGACCCACTAAATCACGTTTTCATGACTTGGACTCTAAATCAATTTGATGTAAAACGACATTCCGGACAACTTTTTAATTTTGCCCGAAACCCGAAAACAAGCAGAAAATGACCGAAATACCCTCGCAAAATTTTAGAAACGAGAATAACGCGTACTGACAGAAAAATAATTAAATTTACATTTAATTATCACTTTTTATTAAATAAAAATATTTTATAAATTATTTAATAATTTATTCAAAAGTGTTTATTTAAAAACACGAATATTTAAATTAAAAGTTTTATTTTACGGACAAAGCTTGCCCGTGATACTCGATGACTATACAAATAAGTAATAAACATTTTAAATAAGCTTTATAAAACATTTATGAAATAATAGTCATGTAACTACTCATTTTCGTGGAAAAAATCATTTGGAGCTCAATGGCGCAAGTTTCGTGTTTTGAATCATCCGTTAACTATCTTAAACGGGTCCTGAACCATTATTCTACAAAAATTACATTTTTGGTCCTTGTGGTAATATTTTTAGCATCACCCCCAAGTATTATACAATTTACATTTTTATTTATAACTTTCATCTATATAAATAAAAATATTAGGGTTAACTCATTTAGACATAGCCTCCATCTCCTCCCTCTCTAGATCCGGCGCAGCTCCAGCCATTTTTCCGGCCACCTGCCGCCGGCCACGCACCACTAAAACCATCATCACCCCCGCTGTCACACCACCACCGCTCCTCATCCACCCCACCCCGACCACCTCTTCACCTCCATGACACCAACATCATCACCACAACCGCGCCCCGCCACCACACTGTTGTGACATCCCCACCACCAGATCTACCATCATCTCACCACCACCTCCATCACCCTCGTCACTACCCTCAAAACCATACCAATTAAGGTGCTTCGTGTTGGGTTTAGCACCAGCAAGAGTGGCGTGTCGGTTTTGGGTTTTGTCACAAAAAGGGTCTTGTGTTTTGTCTGTCATGGCACCAAGGGTGCGTTTTTTTCTATAAAAAAGAAAAAGCTTCCAAAGGTGCGTGTGGACTAGATCAGTCACCCGAAAGGGTTGCATTGGATTTTGTTTGCACTATAGGGAAGCAGGGGGTGCGTTTGGTTGTTATAACACCACCAGGGTGCGTTTGGTTTGATAGAATCATCAGCCAAGGGTGCGTTTGGTCTAAAAACGACCCAAAAGGGTTCGTTTGGTTTTCTTAGAAACGCATAGGGTGCGTTTGGTTTTGATAGAAACGCATAAGGGTGCGTTTCGTTGTTCTTAAACTGCCATAGGGTGCGTTTGGGTTACCAGAAAAACCACTAGGGTACGTTTGGTTTAACAGAAAGCAGCAGTTAGGGTGCGTTTGGGTTCGTATAAACCACATAAGGTGCGTTTGGGTTAGCAGAAAATCGAATAGGGTGCGTTTGGGTTAACAGAAAACGCAATAAGGGTGCGTTTGGTTTAGCAGGAAGCACCAAGGGGTGCGTTTGGGTTAAAAGATAACAATAAGGTGTGTTTGGGTGAGCAGGAAAACCATAAGGGTGTGTTTGGGTGAGCAGGAAAACCATAAGGGTGTGTTTGGGTGAGCAGAAACAACTTTTAGGGTACGTTTGGTTTATATGAATCGATTAATAATCATATTACTAGATTATATATATAAAACCGTTAGATGGAGAGTTAGGTAGGGGATTTAAATGGTGGTTAATGGTTAAATAAATGTGTTATATATTATTTGATCTCGTCTAATTATATATATTGATCGCGCCATATATTGCAACATAGATTTAGATAAAAGAGGAACAAACAATGAAATTTTGTAAATAATGAGAAATGTCATATTAACGAATAGCATGTCAAAAATAATATAAATATCAATACCTTTTTATAAATGAGATTAATAATTTTAGCTAGAACCGTCGAGAAAAACGAAATACAAAATTCTATAAAAAATTATTTAAATTTTAAAATTGTCAACTAGAAAGAAACATCATACTTTACAAAACCATCGATAACAGTAAATTTGTAGACCTTAAAACGTACGATTAAATCCAAAGCAAGAAGCCAGAACTTTTTATTAATTAAAGGTGGTGAAATCTCCGAAAACGTTTCAAACTATTTGAATTAATTATTTACTCCACTTCTTACATAATAATCAAAGCATTAAATGACTTCATAATAATCTTTGGATGGTTTTGTCTTTGTAATATAATTCACGTTATGAGTATATATAATTATTTTATTTATTCATATGTCTAATATATACTAAAACTATTAAATCGTTTGCGTTTACATTTCGATTTATATATTTAACCAACAACCACAAAACTATTACAACTTGGAATCCTTAAATCTTTTATCAACGTGGTGCGTTGATGTAACCAACCATCGGAAAACCCAAATAATATTATCCAGTCTAGTTAGTGGGTCTAGTCGTTAAGATAAACCTGCAACTTCTTGGGTCGAGTCGTTCCGTTTCCCGTTTGTGCCTGTGCTTAGATATGTGCATTTCTATTCTGCCAATTGTTCCACAACATTCCGAGGGTGAGTTTATAGCCCCATTTTTACCTTTGTTTACATCTAATTTTTTGTGGTGGAACAAGCTTGTTTTACAAATTTAATTACATGAATTGATTTAAAACTTGTTACATACCGTTTACAACTCGTTTACAAATTGGTATTACAATACTCATTTACATAGCTCGCTATGGGATCATTATTGACTTCATTTTTAGTCACAAATACCATAGTTTACTTTTGAAATGATACTATTAGCTTAAGCGGATTGAACTATAATACATAGTAAATGCCTAGGTGTTCTTGGAGGGACACCTGCGAGGTTACAATATTCATTACTACTTAATACTCATTACTCATGCCACTTCCCTACTAACTCTTACTTGCCCAGGTGTTCTTGGAGGGACACCTGCTGGGGTAATAATCATGTACTGCCCCGAGTGTTCTTGGAGGGTACACATGAGATGGGTACATAATTGTTTTCATTCTCTTTACTAGCCCGTGTGTACTTTTCTGGAGGAAACACCTACGATTGGGTTACATAGTGTCATCGGTTTCATGAACTTAATAATTGTAATCATTATTTTAAATACACACATAATATATACGTTGCCTTGCATAAAATGGCAATACAACTATTGGACAATTGCGGTCTAATTTTCAACTTACATTTTGTGACTATTTGGGGATTGAAATGGTCATGCATATTTTACAACTATTTGATTTCTAAAAATCATACATACATTTTGGAAGAACATTTAAGGATTGAAATGGTCATTCACGCTTTACAGAACTTTGGTTCAACATTTATACTTACAAAAACCTATGAACTCACCAACTTTATGTTGACACTTTTTAAGCATGTTTTTCTCAGGTGAATTAGATGCTTGGCTTACTTAATGTATACTAGAGTCTAAATTTGAAAAGATTTCATTTATGGACTTCTACTTACATACAAATGATCAAATCTCGTTGTGTTGTTTTCAAGCTTTTCATTGTGATGCAATTATAGGACAAATGTTATATCAATTTCAAGGAAATCAACGAGATTACTTTTCAAACGACACATTAGAGAGGTATTCTCTTGAATTTTGTGTTTTGTATATGAAGTAAACTGCCCAGGACATATTTTCCGTGTGCGACAGCATTTTAGGTGTGTTAAAGATCATATCATCATAAATGTGGTTACTAATAATAAGATCTTGCAAAGCAACTAACCCATTCTTCATCTAAAGGTGCCTTATAGGGTATGCACCACCTTTATACTTCGTAGGCTTATAGTATATGCAACCATCCCATAAACCACTAGGTGGCTATATAGTTGCAACCGTACCATTTTACATTAGTTTAGTTTTTTATTAACACGTAACCAACATCAGGGGTTTAAATTACTAGGTGGCTTATAGTTGCACCATCTTTTTTCTTCTTTTTTTACAATACTCCTATATATAACATATATCATATCCCCCCACTTGAGATAAACATTGTCGAAAGTGATAATACCTTCCACGATCAAAATAATATATCATCAAAGTAAGTACCAATCTTTGAACCATTTTCTTGAACCATGAACTTAGGTAGCCAGACATTTCAAAACAAAGATAAATATAGACTAAAGGGTTGGCTGATACTCGGGTTTTGGCTCAAATGTGAACCAAAATTGTTAGATTTGGCTCAAATGTGAAATGGATACTCGAGTTTTGGCTTAAACCCGCAAATTTTTAAAAAAATAGACCAAAAGTGTTATACCCGGTAAAGATAGTGGACCAAAATTGTAGTTTTCTCTAATGGCTATTTGGGTGAATTCCTAAATGTTGCCTTCTTGAACCATCTATTCCTGCTAATCAATTAGGTCTCGAAATGATGTACATGCCAAGTTCTAAAGTCTACAATACTACCAACACACTCAATATTTTGGTGTATTTTTGTATAATGAGATGAAAACAAAACATCAGGCTTAAACCTCACCAAGTAATAATAAACGGTAATGTGCATTCGGCAAAGATTAATTCTAGTTTAGTAAGAAAAGCATGTTAGAAATTTTAAAATTGACACCATTTTTCAAAGAAAACTAGAAAATTAAAGGCAAGAATAGGTCAAGTGATAATTCTACTCCCACCCCCCACTTATTTTTTATAATGTCCCTATTGTACATTAAGGAAATAAAATAAATAGGAAAAGTAGAATTAGAACAAGAAACTCCCCTAAATTTTGCTTGAAAGAGACAGCATGCTCTAAGCCATGCTTCAAGTTTGCTTCTTCGAGCAACATCCACAATCACAAATATCCCATCATCATCTTCGGCATGGTATCTAACTAATCCGGATTTAAAATGCGTTCATGTAGCCAATAATTAACCAAGCACCCCTCCATGTGCATTATCATGTAATACTTGCAAGAAAACTAATACCAAAAGCATAAATCCAGCTAAAAGAAAGACACCAAAATGTACAGAATAATAATACAATCCTAACTTACTTTTGCAGGAATCACGGTTGCATTTAACGTATGCAACAAGCCTTTTAAACCACTTGGTAGCCCAAGTGGACGAGTGAAGTCTCGTGACGGTTTCCAGAGAGCATACCCACAAAGTTCATTTAGTTATACAAGGTTTAGTAGTAGTTTCAAACTTATTTTTAAGGTTTTCAGAAAAAGGTTACGGCGTAACCCTGGTGGTTATGCCATAATCATATGGTAATTAAAAATTTTGGTTCGATATATTACGACGTAACCATAAAAGGGTTTACGCCGTAAATGAAATGATTACTGCATAACCATAGCTGTTACGCCATAACTGATGCTATAGCAGCAATGTTTATCACACAATTACATGTCGAGCCGGTCTCGATTTTGATCACTTTGCTACTGGAACCTGCAAAATAAAGTGAGAAACATGCAAACCAACTAATATGCAAAATTGAAGTGAAATAAGACAAAACATAAATACAAGGATAAGCATGGGGTGTCTCCTACGAAGCGCTTGTTTTTGTCCGAGTCTCTAGCTTGACTCCACACTTATTTACTAGGTAATAGGGTGTCCATCCCTTCACTTGGGATCAAGTGTGGGTGGAAGTAGCAATAAACATCATTCGGGTGTTCATTAGCTACAGGGTAGGGAAATGATGATTTAAGACCATACCTGGAAGGAGATTTCATTTCCCTATCTATCTTATACGGTTTAGTTGATTACTTATATGATTCAAATATTTCGTATAAGGGACTCATTGGTTGAGTATGAATGAAAGGCTCGATTTTAGTGATGATTGAATGTACCTGTATTTCTGTAAAATAAGGACTTTCAACAAGGATTCTTTCAAGCTTTTCAAGATCCCTAGTCGGATCAGCCTCTTCATCAACCATGACTACATTTAAGATATTGTCTTCCAAAATTTTGTCCAAAATGGATTTACTAGCCGGTGCTACATAATCTTCCTTAGGTGGTGTGGTGTGTAGGGTTTTTGGGATCAACGGTTGTATAACATCTTTGTCAAGGATAAAAAACACCTTTTCGGGAGGTCTTGGTTGATCAAAATAAACTAGATGGATCATTGTGTAGTTTTAGTGATATCAATAATATCCCTATCATGCTCATCACCCTCCCGATCCTCCACAAATCCATTATCATGTTTTCCTAATACTATCCTGAATTTACTTGCCCCATCGCTTCATGTTTTTTAGCTCTCTTTCTATTCTAAATAAGTAATTCCAAGATCTTAATAAAGTCGAAATCCTTTTTATCCACAGGAGTGTTAGGTGGTGTGGTGGTTGAGCGAAAAATTAGGGTTTGAAACCATATGAGTGATTATTTAGTGGATTCTTATCTAGGCTTTGTTTAGCAATGTATAGATTATATTCTGTTATAGTCATATTATCAATGTCCATATTGTTGCTCACATTGGTAGATAAATAAAAAAAAAATAAAAAAAAAAAAAAAAAAAAAAAAGATAAGAAATAATTCTTGGGATAGGGTTGAACAGGTAGGAAACAAGGGTGTGGAGGAGTTAAGCTATGAGAATATGGATAGCTAAAAGTCTTACTCTTATTCTGGTGAAAAGAGTCAACATCCGCCTCATCATAATTAGTTGGACTTCTTCTGGATCGAACGTTATCCCATAATCGCCTTTCTTTCTCAGCTTCATAATCTAAGTACCCGTTAAGCGTCATGTTCTCAATATCAGGTTCTATTTCCATGATTCCTGAAATTTAAACACAAGATACGAGTAGATTGTGCTTTTACAAGAAAAATAAATAATAAGAAATTGAAATATATACAAAACTCAAATTTAAAACCTATTTAGCTCCCCAACAATGGCGCCAAAAACTTGATGCATATTTTCTTTTAAATAATTATTTACCAAGTTTGAAATTTATAAAACTCGTTTCACCTTACAAACGCACTAACGGGCAGAGAACCCGATCGTGAGTAGTGTAGTTTTAGTAAATCCAAGGTCGTCCCAAGAGTTAAAGGGCGGTTAAAAATCTGAGTTTAAATTGGTTGTCACGTTAAAAGCAGTGTTAGAATAAAAAGAACAAAAACATAAAAGAAATGAACTAAGTATGATTTGAAGAGAAGGGGATACGGTCCTAATTACTTTTTAATTAACTTAATGATTCACTTTGTTCTACTATATAAGAAAACAAGGATTGAATGGTCATCTAATCCTCACTAACCTCACGAATCCTAGCATACTGGTCATACTAACCCAGAAATTTTGTCCACAGATCATGAAAGCCGAGCATCATATTTGCATTACTCATTGCAACATATGAAATAATAACCAAATAGATACCATAAATAAACAAGAAATATATGAATCATAAGGATAATTAATAAGATAAGTTTAGCTAAAAATTGTATTCATACAATCAATATCATCGTCAATTAATGAAAGTAATGAAAACATGATAATCGAACCAAACTAGTATGATGATGATGATCGGGACCAGATTCTTCCTTCTTGAAGGGCTAGAGAGTGCTGAAAAAAATGACTTAGGGAATTCTTCAGCGTCCCCTCAGAGATGGAAGGGAGGAAGATGATTATGAAGCTGATTTTGGCCTTATTTATAGGTTTCTGATAGTTTTGACGCGTAACTGATTCTGATGAGTTATACGCCGTAACCTTGCCGATGTAGACATTCCAAAATATAGGCAAAATGGACTTTATGGCGTAACTGGTTCGTTTGGTTACGCCATAACCATAACTAAGATAATAAATCTCCAACGTGCCAGGTTTATGGCGTAACTGATTTGTTTGGTTACATCATAACCATGACGTGGCAATTTATGGCGTAATCTATTTGTTTGGTTACACTGTAAACCTTTCAGCAACATTTTAGTTATTGTAATCTTGTGGCTCGTCAGTTGTGATACGGCTCTAACCCAATATACAAAAGTTGTAGATATTACTTTCCTCCATTTAAGGCCGCTTGAATCAACTTCAAAAGAGTTAGTATGAAGAAGTTATGGTCAAAATATTAGAGCACATTTCCTGAAGTATCACAGGAGCATTTCTTCTTCGGCTTTGTTTTTGTTTATATAGTAAGCATCCAAAACATAAAGCGGAATTTCCTTTTATATATTATTCTTTTGTATAAGTATCCATTAATCACGTCTTTTCGCTCCAATGCCTAGTTTAGTGTCCAATTCTTGCGTTTCTTGCCAAATATGAGTGCATTTTACCTGAAAACAACAAAATAACAGTAAATGTATCAAATTTCAATATTTATAGGATAATTGCAAGTATTTTAGGGAAATTGACACTAAAGAAAGTAGACAAATATTTGTGTGTTATTAAATTATATGGTCTTTTAACTAGGTGAATTATACAATTATCCACAAGCAATTATACAGTTTTCCATTGGGAAAGTATAACCATTTTGTTTTGGAGAATTATACCATTTTCTTGGGAGAAGTATACCACTTTGCTTGGGAGAAGTATACCACTTGCTTGGGAGAATTATACCACTTTGCTTGGGAGAAGTATACCACTTGCTTGGGAGAATTATACCACTTTGCTTGGGTGAATTATACATTTCTCTTGGCTGAATTATACCACTTCCATTAGGTGATTTATACGGTTTTTTATTTGATTTGTAAAATCCCGTGTAATCTCAAGACTCATTCACTTAATCAAACATCACTTTAATACAACAACCTCTAATCACTGAATGATCAAAAAGTTATCTTTTCTCATTTAATCAATCAATTCAAAATGACAACTTTAGTGGAATTCATGATCATTGCTCGTGCGGACAACCGTCCTCCCACGTTGGAAAAATTTATGTATGACTCTTGGAAGAGTCATATGGAACTATATATAACAACCCACAATTTTCCTCTATGTAATTATCCATCTATTAAAATAGATGCAATTTTCTTTAGTATAATTTCAATCTATTAAATTAGATGCAACCGTTTTCATGGAAAGATTTTTGCTTTATTCCATCCATAATGTAACGTAACTTACATTATCAAAGTAAACGAGCTCACACAACCTACCAATGCCAATTTCATCAATGTTTATATCAAATAAACGTCATAATATGTCAAGAAATATGTTCTAAACTCCATTTTTACCTTACATTATCTATTTTGTAACATCCGAGAATTTTCGAAATTTTAAAAGACTATTTTAACCTTTGACTTTTCGAGTCTGACTTGACTTTTTGACTTTTAACCTTTTATTGTCTCATAAAAACAGTTAACGCGTAACCGGCAAAATTTTTGGAACATATTTTAAATAATAAATCATATTTATTATTTCATACCTCATGTACAAATTTATTTTACATTTATTTGACTTGAAAACGAGAAGATAGAGGTTCTTCCTAAGTTGACTTATCAAAAACGAGTAGCTAAATCACGCTTTCATTTTCGGAGACCTGCTAAACAACTGATGTAAAACGATATTCCTGACAACTTTTCAGTTTTGCCCGAAACCTGGAAAAGAGCCGAAAAGGGCTAAAACAGCACCGCAAACGTTTAACGAACAACCTACAACGCGGACACACAAAAATAATTAAATTTGTTTTTAATTATCAGTATTTATTTAATAAAAGTATTAAATAAATTAGTCATCATTTTAATTAAAAGCGTTGTTGATAACGCGAATACTCGAGCTTAAATCCATTTTTATTTCGGACGAGGCGAAACCGGTTCACAAAATGAATAACAAATATTTTATTAAATGTTATAAAATATTTATGAAATATTATCAAGCGAATACTCATTTTTATCGGAAAAATGATTTGGAAAACAATGGCGCAAGTTTCGTGACTCGAATCGACCGTTAACTAGTTCAAACAAGTCCCGAACCGATAGTTATCAAAACTATACTAAAAATTTACACAATAGACCCTGAACTTTTAGAGACTTGTCACTTCTTTTAATATATATATAAATTTTCTAACATTTATTTCATTTCATCTCAACTTATACACACACTCTTATTATCATCTCCCTCCTCTCTCTCCCTCAAAATTCCGGCAGCCCTCCCAGCCGCCGCCGGCCACCAGGCTGCCGCCGCCGGAAAAGTTTTCCGGCCGAAACCATATAATGTTTCTCATCTCCGGATCTAACCGATCCTCTACGCACCAATAGAGACATCGCGCCACCACTCGCCACCGCAGCCACCACCACCAGTCCACGCCGCTGCTACCACCTCCTCATTCGTCACAACACCACCCCCATCCCGCCACCACATATATAACAAGTACAAAAAAAAGGGGTGCGTTCGTTTAGTTGCGGGCAGCAAGGGGGTGTTTGTCGTGGGTCAACGCACCGAGCGTGCGTCGGGTTTGGGTCTCGCAACACAAAGGGTGCGTTTGGTTGCCCAACACAGCCGGCGTGTTTGCCTATCTCGAGTCCACATAGGGGCGTTCGGGTTTGGTTGTTATAAAAACCTTTAGGGTGTGTATTTGTTTGGGTTAAAACAAGCCCTAAAGTGTTTGTATTGGTTCTGGTTTAAGACAACAATAAAGGGTGTTTGGTTATGGTAACAGCCCCACGAGAGGGTGTTTGTTTATGTTGTTTTACGCCATAGGGTGCGTTTGGATTTATAGTTTCCGGGGGTGTTTGTTTCTGGTTTAACAGCCCCATAGGGGTGTTTGTTTTTAGGTTTAAAAACCAGTTAGTGTGCGTTTGGTTTTGAGTTTAGCAGCAGATTAGGAGTGTTTGGTTTATGCCAGAAAGGTGTTTTTTGGAATGGCTCGACACAACAAAGGGGTGTGGGTTTGTGGGTTTGGCACCGAGTTTAGGGTGCTTGGGCATTAAAGACCAACCCATAAATGTTGTTTGGACAACGACTTCCTAAGGCCGTGTTTTGGTTGACAGATCAACAATAAATGGTTTCGTTTGGTTTATATGAATAAACTAGTGAAAAATATCGTAAGGTTTTATAAATTATAAAACGGATTAAATGGTGGTTTATTGGTTAAATAAATATACTACTTATTATTTAACTTCTTAATTGATCTCGTTTAGATATATATGTATATTTGAAACACGCTGTTTGTTTAGAAGTGGAAAAACATTTGATTATATAAATATGGGAAACGTTATATAACCGAAAAGGTCATGACAAAATTTATATAACTTTTATATTTAGTAATGTGTTACTAAAACCTATATTATTTTAGAAACCGAAAAAAAAGGGACTAAGTATTATATTAAAGTAAAGAAAGATATTAAAATTATAAACTGTATAATAACCTTACACGACCGAACACTATACTTTTCAATGAGACGAACATGTATTAGTACGTGACCCGTCGAAGAAACGAAATATATTTTACAAAATATTATTTTATATTTTATAATTGTTATAAACTGTTACAAACATTATTTGCTTAATTCGTAACTTAAAAACGTGTGTCTAACATCGGTACAAGAGACTTTTATTTAACTAAGCGGTGATTGCAGAAATGGGTCAAACTAATTTGTTTAAATTAATTTCACACACTTATGCTATAATACCTGCAATGTATTATATACTTTTCATAAATCTATGGGCTGATTGGTTTGTTACATAATTTCAAGGTAGGAAATATAAAAGGTTATTTTTCATAAGTAATATATAAAGAATATATATTACACACTTTGAGTTTATTTTCAAATTATTTATTTAACCAACCACCAAACCATTACAATCTGGAAATCTAAATCCTTATCAACGTGTCGCGTTGACATAACAATTCATCGGGAAACCCAAACGCATTACCCATAGGATAGTGAGCCTAACTAAGCAGTTAAGTTAAGCTGCAAACTTCTGATCGAGCCACGTTCATCTTCGTTTGAGGTTGAGGCATAGTAGATGCCCATCTGTCAATTGTTCTTCATCATCGATGTGAGTTCATAGCCTCGCTTTTTAATCTTTTGAATATTTTATAAACCCGCGAGGGGGATACATGCTTGTCTATAAATTCTTATACTTACTCGGCTTTGTCTTAACAACAAATGTGAATGTTTCAATGATTCGTGAGATTATAGCCCCTCTTTACGTTGTTATACATTTAACATTACAAATCTCGGGGGAGAATACATGCTCAATACAACTTGTATCAACATGATTTCGATTACAATGACTATTTTTGACATACTAAATCCCACACATCCTGCTTACAATACTTTATTTTTCAATTCATTACAAACAACCATAAGATTGTGGGGGGGGTTATTTTTTTATTTTGAAAAAAAAATTTACAAACATGGTTTCATACCTTGCACATAGACCCATTTACATTCCACGTTTACGAAATTGTTTACATACACATTACAAACTCAATTACGTGATTGATATCACACTCTTTCTACTAATGGATTTAAGTACTTAACACTGTTTATGAATACAATTCTTTGGTTTTATAAATGGACGTAAGTGTATATTTTATATTGATTACGTATTTGCCTAAGTAATTTGAATCCTATATGCCCAGTATCATGAACTATCAATTGCATAGATGTAGTTGTGAATTACATTATGTGAGCGTGAGTGTTATTAGAAGATTCTATTTGAGATTGAACATCTATGGGAGAGATTGCAGAAAATTTACATGTTGCGGGCACGTACATCTATATAGTTTCGGGGCAATAGGCACGAAATTTATATAGTGCGGGCCATGAAATTTATATAGTTGCGGGGCACGAACTTCTATAAAGTTCGGGCAATGGCATGAACAATGAACAATAGTAGCTGGGCACGAAAATAATATATGGCAGGCACGTAAATTATAGTGGTCGGGCATACAAGTTCACGAAAATAAATGATATGTTAACACGGTATCTTCGAGCTTGCATAGTCATGAGCATAGGTGAAACGTAATGAACATATTTATTGATAAGTGTAGTTATGCTTATTCCGCGGGGAAAGTCTGTGGTCCTACATTTATACATATTGGTGGCTATTATAAAGGATTGAAATAGTCATGCATATTTTACAAACCTTTGGTTTGACATTTATATTTAAACAAATCTATGAACTCACCAACTTTAATGTTGACACTTTTAAGCATGTTTTTCTCAGGTGAATTAGATGCTTGGATTTTTTTGATGTGCATTGGAGTCTTTGCATTCAAGTTTTTCATGGTGATGCAATGATGGGACAACTATTGTTTTGATTTCAGAAAATTAACGAGATTGTTTTACAAACGACACATTTAGAGGTCGTTCTCTTGTATCTTGTGCTATTGTATTATGAAGTAATGCCCCCTGACATATTTCCGCTGCGTCACATTTTTGGGGGTGTTACATATTTAACATATTATCTAAAACGTTATTGTAAAACGGACTTTATACGTTAACGTTCATAACAAAACCCTAACTATATGTAATGTTTACATACAAAATAAATGTACAAGCTTTCAAGTCATGTGTACAAGTGTACAATGCATAACTTTTGAATTATTTTTCCCTCTAAAACCAATGTATAACCTCCTAAAGCCCAAAGTACAATCCGAATACGCATAGAATTCAAATGATGCCATTTTCCCACCAATTTCTTTTGAGATTTCGTACAATCTATCTAACATAAGTTACAACACTCCAATGCACAACATTTAAACTATTTTCCCTACAACCCTAACCCGTAAACCATCGATCCCAAAAACCAAAACCTAACTCGAAAACCCTAAAAAGTCGAAACTAGTTACTAACCTAGCAAGCATCCACCACCATGATGCACCGACCAAGCCTACCACAGTTGTCCATCACCTAGCTAGCACCATATCCATCTCCATCACCACCTTGGGCTCCAAGCCAATCAAACCACCTCCATTACCTCCTTGGTGATTCGAACCATCACCACAACCCTACACCTCTCCAAGCTACATGCTAGCCTCTAAAAGTTCATCCTAACTACCTTGGCTCACCACTACCAACTCCTAAAACAACTGTAACATTCTGTATTTTCAGGTCATTTACGACGTCATCTATTTTACTAATTATTTTTTTTTTTCTCGTACGCGTTTACTTTTAATTCTTAATTATAATAGTCAAAATCGCGTAAAGCAAAAAATCAACAATTGACCCGTAATCAAACACCAAACTAATTAAAGTTTTTCGTCAAGCAAGCAATATAATTATTATTTAAAAAGTAATGGTATCAACTTTAAATAATTTTATTTGTATTAGTTGCGTAAAACGTTATACGTATTCCAATTTAATACATTTATGCATTCTCGAAAAGCAACCTAAACATTTCTACCCTTCAACAAATAACCCACATTTATACCAATAACCTAAAAAAAACAAATATCTTACACTTAAGTGCATGCATAAACCGGATTTGGTGTTTTATAGATGGATCATTGTGTAGTTTTAGTGAGAGAAAGTAAAGAGAGGGGATGAACACAAAAAGGTGAAAGATTAGATTAAGGAAAAAAGAAAAAATGAACATCCACCCCCTCATGGAGAGCCATGAGGGGTATTTATACTAAAAGAAAAAGCTAACTATTCCTAGTTAACATAAAAGATCCTTGCGTGACACGCAGTGTCCAAAACTAATCCAATTCACGTGTAAGACGCCAGCTTCACTAAAAGTGAGGCTAACAATCTTTTATTACATCAGGAATGTTAGGTGTGAGGAATTGTTTAATTCATTCTACGTCTTCAACCGTAATATCCCACATATCAAAAGTATATCTATTATCACCATCATTAACCTGATCCTCCTCCAAATCATCATCCTGTTCCCAAGTACTATCCTGAACTATATCTTGCCCCATTCGCTTCATGTTTTCAGCTCCTATTCTAAATAAATCATCTAAGATTTTATCAAAGTCGGAATCCTTCTTATTCACAAGAGTGTTAGGTATGTGTGGTGGTTGGGTAAAAAATTAGGGTGTGAAACCATATGAGTGATTATTTAGTAGATTCTTATCTAGGCCCTGTTTAGCATCGTATAGATTATATTCTGCTATAGTCATATTTTCAATGTCCACATTGTTTCTCACATTGGTAGATACAAAATAATTATTGGGATAGGGTTGAACAGGTAGGAAACAAGGGTGTGGAGGAGTTAAGTTATGAGAATACGGATAGCTAAAAGTCATACTCTTATTCCGGTGAAAAGAGTCAACATCCGCCTCATCATAATTTGTTGAACTTCTTCTGGATCGAACATTATCCTACAATTTCCTTTCTTTCGCAGCTTCATACTCAAGGTACTCGTTAAGCGTCATGTTTTCAATATCAGGCTCCATTCCCATGATTCCTGAAAATTAAACACAAGATACGAGTAGATTGTGCTTTTACAAGAAAAATAAATAACAAGAAATTGAAATATATACAAAACTCAAATTTAAAACCAAATTAGCTCCCCGGCAGCGGCGCCAAAAACTTAATGCGTATTCTCTTTTAAATAATTATTTACCAACTTTTAAATTTATAAAACTCGTTTCACCTCACAAACACACTAACGGGCAAAGAACCCGATCGTGAGTAGTGTAGATTTGGTAAATCCGAGGTCGTCCCAAGAGCTAAAGGGCGGTTACAAATCTGAGTTTAAATTGGTTGTCACGTTAAAAAGCTGTTTAGAATAATTGATTTGTAAGAGAATGAAAACTTTAAAGAAATGAACTAAGTATGATTGAAGAGAAGGATATGCGGTCCTAATTACTTCTTAATTAACTTAATGATTCACTTTATTCTACTATATGGAAAGTAGGGATTGAATGGTCATCTAATCCTCGCTTATCTCATGAATCCCCGCCATATTGGTCATAAGAACTGGGATTTTGTTCCACTGGTCATGGTAAGCGAGCATCATATTTGGCATTCTTATGGTCAAAGTAATATAACCAAACAGATAACCATAATTAACAAGAAATAAATGAATCATAATGATAATTAATAAGATAAGCTTAGCCAAAAATTGTATTCATACAATCAATATCATCGTCAATTAATGAATGTAATGAAAACATGATAATCAAACCAAACTGGTACGATGATGATGATGATCAGGACTGGATTCTTCCTTCTTGAAGGGCTAGAGAGTGCTTAAAAACAATTTGGGAAGATGTCCCAGTCGTCCCCTCAGATAGGAGGGAGAAGGATGACTTTTAAGGCTGATGTTGGCCCCTATTTATAGGTTTCTGATGGTTTACGGCGTAACTGATTCGTGAGGTTATGCCGTAACCTTGCTGATGTCTAATTCCAAAATATAGGCAAATTGGACTTTATGGCGTAACTGATTTGTTAGGCTACGCCGTAACCATGACGTGGAAAGTTTATGGCGTAATCTATTTGTGAGGTTACGCTGTAACCATGACGTGGAAAGTTTATGGCGTAATCTATTTGTGAGGTTACATCGTAAACTCTTCAGCACAATTGTAGTAATTGCAATCTTGTGGCTCGTCAGTTGTGATCCGGCTCTAACCCAAAACACGAAATTTGTAGATATCACTTTCCTCTTTTCATGGCCGCTTGAATCAACTTCAAAGGAGTTAGTATGAAGAAGTTATGGTCAAAATACTAGAGTATATTTCCCGAAGTATCACAGGAGCATTTCTTCTTCGGCTTTGTTTCCTTTTATAGTAAGCGGATAGCTTTTTATATATTATTCTTTTGTAGAAGTATCCATTAATCACGTCTTTTCGCTCCAATGCCTTGTTTAGTGTCCAATTCTCGTGTTTCTTGCTACTTACTTGCATTTTACCTGAAAACAACAAAATAACAGTAAATGTATCAAATTCATGTGTTTCTAGGATAATTGCAAGTACTTTAAGGGAAAATTGACACTAAAAAGTATCAAATATTTGATGTTATCACTACGAATTTCAAGTAATGCCTTTTGGGTTAACCAACGCACCGGCTGTGTTTATGGATCTCATGAACCGCGCGTGCAAACCCTACTTGAATCCGTTTGTGATCGTGTTCATTGACGATATCCTCATTTATTCTCGCAACGAAAAAGAACACGAAAAACATTTGAAGACAATATGGGAGCTAGCTACTTAAGGAGGAGAACTTGTATGCTAAATTTTCCAAGTGTGAATTTTGGATTAAAACGGTACAATTCCCGCAAAGATCGAGGCTATTAAGGATTGGGCATCTTCTACCACTCCTACCGAGATACACCAATTCTTAGGTCTTGTTGGCTACTATCGGAGATTCCTCAAAGGATTCTAAAAGATCACCAAATCTTAACCGAGTTAACACAGAAGAATAAGAAGTTTGATTGGGAAGAAGAGCACGAGGCAGCTTTCCAGTTCTTTTTGCAAAAACTATGTGACACAAGCACTACCTGAAGGTAGCAATGACTTTGTAGTCTATTGTGACGCGTCGCATAAAGGTTTAGGTGTTGTTCTAAAGCAAAGAGAGAAAGTCATTGCATATGCGTCCAAACAACTGAAGATTTACAAGAAGAACTATACAACAAATGATATGGAATTAGGAGCAGTCATGTTTGCCATAAAGATTTAAAGATACTATATGTACGGTACGAAGTGTACTGTGTTTACCGATCACAAAAGCTTACAACATATCCTAGATCAGAAGGAACTCAACATGAGGCATCGGCGTTGGTTAGAATTGCTTAGTGATTACGATTGCGGAATTCGTTATCATCCGAGAAAGGCAAATGTAGTGGCTGATGCTTTAAGCCGGAAAGAACGGATTAAGCCATTACAGGTTAAGCCTTAGTTATGACTATTGGCTTGGATCTTCCCGTGCAAATTTTGAATGCTCAAACTGAGGCGAGGAAAGCCGAAAAATTCAAGACTAAAGATGTAGAAGGTATGATCAAGAAACTTGAACCCCGTGCAGACGGCAAGTTATGTTTGGAGAATAGAAGTTGGTTACCTTGTTTTGGTGACCTAAGGTCTTTGATTATGCACGAGTCGCATAAGTCAAAGTATTATGTCCATCCAGGTTCCGACAAGATGTACCAGGATTTGAAGAAACTATATTGGTGGCTGAACATGAAGGCTGACATTTCCACTTACGTCAGTAAGTGCTTGACAAGTTCGAGGGTTAAAGCTGAATGTCAGAAACCGTCCGGTCTATTGGTACAACCTGAAATACCATAATAGAAATGGGAAAGTATAACGATGGACTTTATTACGGGTTTAACGAGGACATCAAGCAGATATGACACGACTTGGGTCATAGTTGATCGTCTTACAAAGTCAGCTCATTTCTTGCCAATGAAAAAAGCTAACCAGATGGAGAAATTGATGAGGCTGTACTTGAAAGAAGTAGTCTCAAGACACGGAGTGCCGATATCGATTATTTCCGACCGTGATGTTTGATTTACTTCGAGATTTTGGCAGTCGCTTCAGGAAGCTTTGGGAACTCGACTAGACATGAGCACTGCATATCACCCATAAACTGACCGACAAAGCGAGAGGACAATACAGACGTTGGAAGACATGCTAAGAGCCTGTGTGATCGACTTTGGAAAAGGGTTGAGACAGACACCTACCTTTGGTAGAATTCTCATATAACAACAATTATCACACCAACATCAAGGCTGCACCATTTGAAGCACTTTATGGTCAAAAGTGGCATTCACCTGTTTGTTGGGCCGAATTCGAAGACGCCCAACTCACCGGTCCAGAAATCATTCACGAAAACAATAGAGAAGATCGTTCAAATCCAAAACCGAATGCAAGCTGCACGTGACCGACAAAAGAGTTATGCTGATAAAAGGCATAAGCCCCTTGATTTCCAAGTTAGAGAGAAGGTCATGTTAAAAGTTTCACCCAGGAAGGGAGTGATCCGTTTTGGCAAACGTGGAAAGTTGAACCCCCGATACATTGGACCGTTTAAAATCTTAGCAAAGATTAGTCCGATAGCTTACTGACTCGAGCTACCACAAGAACTAAGTAGTGTTCACAATGTCTTTCATGTGTGCAATATGAAGAAATGCTTATTCAACGAAACACTCGTCATACCTTTGGAAGAGATCCAAGTTGACGATAAGCTTAACTTTGTCGAAGAACTGGTAGAAATCATAGACCGTGAGGTCAAATGACTCAAGAAAAGCCATATACCAATTATCAAGGTTCGATGGAACTCTAGAAGAGGTCCGGAGTTTACGTGGGAACGTGAAGACCAATTTCAAAACAAGTATCCGCATCCCTTCACCAACAACCCACCGGAGGGCAACTCAAATTGAATTTCAGGACGAAATTTTTTTAACGGGGGAAGACTGTGACAATCCACATTTTTAGGTCATTTTACTTAAATAAACTCAAAAGTATTTACTTTGAATATTTATGTGGTTACTTTTAATTTTAGCCGTTAAGTTAAATCGCGTAAACTGAAAATCAACAATTAACGTAAACCGACATTAAACAAATAAAAGTTTACGTATTATTTTTACGAAGATAATTTATTACTTTTCATATTTTATTTTTATACGTTACGTAAAATATTTACGTTTCGCAATTTGGAACCTTTTTGCATGCATGTAAACCATTCTACCTACCTACATATAACCAAATACCCAAAATTAATAAAAATCTACACTAAAAACCACCTAGGTCCGGTCCATATTAAAAGCAACATCAAATTGATACAAAATATTACTTACAATAGTTATCAACCTATCTTACACACTATGACAAAACTACTCCCCTTCCATACCAATCAACACCAAATGCACCTTCCCCCCTAAACCATGGGATTTTGCAAGAACCTGTCCCCTAGATATTTGTAGTATATATAGGAATTGTATAAGGCTTCATTCACTTCACTTCTCACTTGTCAAAATTCACAAAACTCTTCCACACTCTACATCAAAGCCCACGACTCACTATAGCCTCAAAAACCAATTCATAGTTTTCCATTTCTTGATTTTACAAGTGATGTGTCGTCGTTGTATGGTATATTTAAGATGATTCAAGTTTTAAATTTATATTTTGCTGACTAAACTAAAAACAACACTTTAACGGGCAGTATACCCGATCTGTAGTAGTTTCGTGGTAAGTAGGGTGTCGAACACTTGAAGCGAGGTTAAATCTCTCAATTCAATTAATATCTTGGTCATCTAATCTATTTTAATTCTATTCTATCCTAATATTATGTTAAACCTATGTCAGTCTAAATCCTAATTCTAACGGGAAAAGAGGGGTTTCAGCCTGAGAGACTGGCACGGTTTGGTTGGTGACTATAATCAATTCAAGGCACTATTACCCACACAAGCTAATTAACTAATGATGAAAGAGCGGTCAAACCTTATATAAGAAAACTATATTAACCATTATTAATCCGATTAGAACATTGGTTTGTTTATTTAGTGCAATGATTTCTTCTCTCGAGGTGGCATATCATTTTTAAGACTTAGACGTTACATCATCCTAAGAATTTGGGCCTTGTTATAATGGAAAATGAATTTGGGCCTTTTTCTTCATTTTGGGCTTTAAAGTCTTCACATAATACACTAATTGGGTTATCCGGCCCATTAGATGCGTACATGTGGCCCATTAAGTATTTTCTTCGATATTGCTTCGGTTTTGACTGTTGACCATGTCGGGGTTGACTTTGACTTTGACTTTCTTGGACTTTGGCTTCGATTTGAATTTGTATTTTCCACGCTTTTCCATTCCGTGCTCGGTTTTGTCGTTTTTGGCTTTGTTTTTCGTCCTTTTGTCGGATATCCGTTTCTTGCACAATATAGATGAAAACATACAAATACAAGGTATTTTTGGTACGTTTTGGGTCATTTAAGTCCGATTTTAATGGTGAAAGGTATGTGTAATTAAACGCATACCAGTTACAAGCTCACAAGTCAATAGAAAAATCTGCTCTAGTTTAGGGTTTGTAAAACAAGATTTTTAACATATTTCTCTTATACACAAGCATACTAAGGAGCTATAAATCATATATGGAGAATATAAAATGTATATAAATATGAAAATAATGATACTTAGAAAGATAAATGAAAATGTATGCTTAAGTATGCAAGATTACCCCAAAAACAACTAAGAAACCCTAATTTATCAACCTAAATCCTGTTAAACCCTAGCTCATAGAGACTTTATCCACTTACCACTTAATGGCAATTTATACACAAGTAGTCCACTTGTCCAACTATCCAATGGAATTAGAACGTTACTTGTTGAATTATCTAGGTCACCTGCTAGTCAACACGATCAATAAACCATTGGCAATATCCAATTAACTAGTTAAGCCCAAAGCGTATCCTAGACACCGACTTAAAAGAAACATTAGTTGTGTCGTAAACTATGATTCTTGTGTATATAATTACTATATGGGTGAGCTATTTGGACTCTAGATCTACTTGGTCCGCTTCACTAGATCCAGTTGAATGATAGGTCGCATACAAAGGCGCGTAAACAAGTATAAATTGATAAATAACAAGCACTCAACGATAAATCAAGAAATCAAGATAAACAAATACCAAACATTCAAATCTTCATAATAATGGCTAATACCCGAAGGTATTAGCCTTCAAACGTCATAATAAATACAAGAGCAATTATTTAGCCAAGGTAAACTAACCGAGTTAACGAATGATACCAAAAACTGAACGATTACTAAAGTATATGGAATTACACGTTGTCTCCTATGGAATTGAATACGTTGCTCCACCTCTTCTGCTCTTTTTCTCCTCTGAAAATCAACTTTTGTGGTTTAGGTATCGAGAATATGATTTAGCACACTTAAAACTGGTTTTTGAGTTTTCTATTTATAAGGTCTGAAAGTCGATTGGATATGGCGTATCCATGAGTTATATACGGCGTATTGGGGATTTCTTAGAGTAGGGACCACGTTTGATATCTTCAAGAATATTATATTGATTCCATATCTTGAATACGACGTATTAAGTCCTCTGGATACGACATATTGATCTTTATTCCTGAGTGGTATTTGGTGAGTGCAGACACGGATACGCCGTATCTTCCTTGATGGATACGACGTATTGGTCTTCAGAATAGTAATCTTTAAAATATCTTCATTTAAGCTCCAGAATGCGCGCCTTTTGCTAACTTTCACCAATTACTCCATAATTACTGCAATTCTAAAAAATAAACGATTAAGTAACAATTCTTTGCAATAACTATACAAAATAGGTTAATAACATGGAAAAATATGCTATACAATAACTTTATTTGATTTCATCACATATCCCCCTATTTTGATCCTACTTGTCCCAATAGCCTTTAGAAGTCTATAAAAAATAATAACCTTAAGATATTTTCCGATAAAGCACATTTATTTGATCTATTACAAGTACACAACCAAACACCTCACGAAATAGGAAGATGAAAACACTCAAATCACTCAACTAATCTATGTGGTAACATGTAACTAATTCGCTCAATTGCTCGGTCGTGACGAGTATTCTATCATAAGCTTGGAAAGGATACACATCTCCACCACTAAAGCCAAGGAGTAACAAGTTTATAAAGGTAAATATAGGTTTTTGTATGGAAAGGCGTACGGTTGATCATTCTACAATCTTTCACCAGAAGTACCACTCCAACAAGGCAGCTGAAGCACACATACACACCCGGAACGCCTGGATATACATGTGTGTTCGATTACATCCCCATTCGAATTTAACCAACGGTTAGGATGAAGAATGATATAGGGTAGGAACCTTCTAACTTTCACTAAAAGTCATAAACCAACAAGGTACAAGGCATGCATACACACCCGGAACACCGGGATAGACATGCATGTTCATATGAATCCTTGTTCTCGTAAAACCATCGGCTAATCATCAGGTAAGAGGGAAGTAAATTGTTGTTAAATAAAAATTCAAGAAACAAATAGATTAAGACTTAAGATACAAGTTGCTAAACACTTATTTCCTGACCGTTATCATGATAAAGACATAATTATTTACAATGTCTTGATCATTGATAAAAAAACAACAACCTAAGTTGGCGTTCCCGTAACGGTCAACTTCTCAATCATCCCAAAACTTTTACATACTCTACAAGGCAAGTGGCGATATCTTTAACTTTGCACAACACTCTACATCGTTGATTTTTTAGACGTATCAACGAATAATCGATCCTTTGTGTAATTCTTTCAGTAATGCTCTTTACGAAACGGTTATCTTCAAACTTTCTTTCTCTTTTTTTTTACTAACTATACTTTAAATCTCGGTGTAGTTTCACCATCTTCACGATCATAATAATTTCAGATAATTTCTTCGATAGTTCCTTTGTTCTTCGGATTCACCAATTATTGTGATGGTAGTAAAATCACATGAGATTTGACTAATATACATTCCCATTTGCAATGTGCAAATTTCCAACCGCACCAAAGATAGAAAATGACACAAGACTCAGGAAATATAAACTTTACACTTTAAGCAACTAGCAACTGTAAATTAAATTTAATCTAACAGGGTAGGTTAAGGTGTAAGGGTGTAACGAAACAAATAATTCCTAAAGGATTGGCTCTACAGGTTGTTCTAGTGGATCTTCACTCTAAAGATGAGAGTGGAAAAGGGTTTAAATTGGAGGTTAACTAACCGGTGTAGTTAGTTAATAAACAACATGTAAAGGCGATTTGGGTGTAATCCTAAAATTTACCAATTTAAACAAGTTACTCTAATTAAATCCATAATACTTATTATTGTGGTCTCGAATAGATATACCAAGTCAAGTTCTAAAGTCTACAACATCAGCGACACACTCGTATTTTGTGAAATTTAGGTAAACATTTGGAAATGGAAAGGCTAAATCCTCACAATATCTAACAAGGGTTATTGTGTGCGGGTTATGTATCAAGTAATTTCACAAAATATGCTTGAAATTTTTTTAAATTTGAGCATAATTTAAGCATTTTAACGTGAAAAATAGGACAAGTAAACATTCTAATTCCATCCCCCTACTTGAATTATACAACGTCCTCGTTGTATACGTAAAACATTAAATACAGAAATTAAAAAGAATTAGAATGAGAAACTCCCCTGATATTTGCTTGGTAGATTCTCCAAGTTGCGTTTATGAGCAAGATTGTGTTGAACAGCCGCCTTAAAGTTTCAAGACTCCAACACTTAAAGATTTCCAGAAATTTAAATTCTCCACCAATATTCGTCGATATTTCCTTCTCGAGGTCCTGTAGAAAATATAAGAAGAACATGTGTATTCCTATCGTGGTACCTACAGTTAATTTAAACTAAACTAAACATCGTGGTACCTACGGTTAATTTAAACTAAACTAAACAAAATAAATACGGGTCAGTCTTGTGGATACGGCGTATCAGGTTAGTGAATACACTGTATTCAAAATCTGACAATAATATTTTTAAAGTGCAATAAAAATAAAGACTGATAACGTCCAGACGATCAATACGCCGTATGGTATGGAGCGGATACGCCGTATTGATGTCTGGGAAGACAGACTAGATCTCAAAATTAAATAACAATCCGGGTTGTCTCCCGGGAAGCACTTTTATTTACAGTGAAGTCTTTAAGTTAGACTTTTCTTCAGCTTCTCTTTATTCCCATCTCCATGCCGCTTAATGTGCCCTGCGTCATCCTAGTGAGCCCATTCTTCCATCTACGCATCTCGAATGTAATCGGGTCCTAGATTTAAAATTCCTTTGTAGAACCCCTTAAGCTTTTGGTATACATGCGAGATTCCATACTTTTCATCTTTTTCACTTACCTTCAGTAATGGCAGGATCTTATTGCATTGCTCATTAGTGTAGTTTTTAAACCTCGGATGTGATCGCACCATTTGGTAAGTTACTTCATCATCACCATTGTAAAGGGTAATTATCCCTTCGAACCATTTTGTTTTAATTCTAACTTCTCGTAAGAATGATTCCCCAAAAATAACATCCATATCCTCCAAAACTGCAAAATCAGTCATAACAAAAAAAGTTCCAACAAAGATAGGCACACTCACTAAGGCTCGTACAACATTATCCCCTTTGTACACCATATTATTTTTCATTATTGAATTATGAAATTTTCTTGACATCACATTGACGTACAATAACGGGAAGAAGTTGACATGTGTAAATTCAAATCCTATCATGCATGAAAATTTTAAGTTGTGGGCGCAATCTATATAGATTTTCTTATCGTCATCACAATAAATAGGGTAACCAATGTAATCTTCAATTACCTCACCTTCCTCAATGGTGGGCATCAAATCATCTTCTTGATTTCTCCTAAGCTCAATTGGTTAATTTAGATCATTTAATTCAATGTAATCTTCCAAGAAAGGGTCTAATGATCTATTCAACACCAAAGTCTCTCCCATTAGCTTAGCTTCTAAATCAAGTTCCATTCTTTCTCTCAAACTTAGCATGTAGACCTTCCTAATTAAACTACTAGCAGGTTTAACAGTTTTGAAAATAATCTTTTCTTCCCCGACCCTTAAAGTAATCTTTCTTTTATAAACATCAATCTTAGACCGGGCGGTAGACAAAAATGGTCTTCCGAGGATCAAGGGCACTTTGATATCCTTGGGCATATAAAGAATTATAAAGTCTACTAGGAAAGTAAATTTACCAATTCCTACTAGTACGTTTTCAGCTATTCCTTTTGGATATTTCACAGTCCTATCTGCCAATTCCACTATCAACCTAGTGTGAGCTAATTCGCCTAATCCTAAGTTAAGGTAGGTCGAGAGAGGCATAACACTAACGCTAGCTCCTAAATCAACAAGGGCATTGTCAAAACAAGTATTATTAATAAAGCAAGGTAAAGTGAAACTTACTGGGTCTTTTTCCTTTTGGGGTATGGTGTGATTGATATGTGAATCTCCATAAGCCTCCGGGAATTCTAGTCCATAGATCCCCTCTTCTTCTTCTGCACAATAATGATTATCCAAACGACTTGGAAAAGGAACCGTCGTTTGTCTTAACTTGTACACCAGCTTACTGTTCTGTCCATCAGATACAACGTATTGAGGAGATCCAATACGGCGTATCAGGTGTGAGTCATCTTCAACAGTGGTAGAAATTGACTTGACTTGATCTCCCAGGTTTGTTTCAGTTGAGCTCGGTAGGCTTCCAAATCTTCTCTCCTGTAGTACCTTGCTCATTTGCTCGATTTGTATCTCTAATGTTTTAATCGATGCTCCTTGGTTCCTTATGGAAGCATCTATCGTAGCTCGGATTTCTTTGATCAAATTTGAATTTTCTTCGTGTCTCTTTGTTGATTCACTCATGAATTTGCGTTGTTCCTTTGATAGTATCCCAGAGTTGTTGCACTATATCCCCCTCCTTGAAAAGGTCCACTAAATTGCGTGTAGTAAGCTTCTTCTAGGGTTTCCCCTTCTTCTTTTAGTGGGCAATCTTTGGTGTAATGGGGTCCTTTGCATTGTTCGCATCCAACTTGAGCAGCATAAACTTTTTCATTCACCTTCTTGATCTCTCTTCCTAGATTGTTCAATTGTGCTTGTATAGCAGCCAGTCCATTAGAAGTCTCAGTACTTCTTCCTCTTGATGTTCCATTATGCCATTTTTAAGAGTCTTCTGCCATTTCTTGGATGGCTGTCTAAGCATCTGCAACAGTCTTAGTTGGAATGGCACCTCTTGAGTCAAGAATTTGTCGTGTTGGAACATCCAACCCATTGTAGAACAAAATTACTTCCTGTATCTCAGTTAAATAGTGTTGAAGACACTTCATCAAGAGTTCTTTAAAGCGCTCCCATGCTTGATAAAAGGGTTTCATCTGGCTCCTGCTAAAAGTTATTGATTTCCTCCATTTTCTTCGCAGTTCGACCAGGTGGGCAATATTTATTCAAAAACTTAGTCTTAAGATCTTTCCAAGTTTTGATTGAACCAGTTGGTTCATTTCTTAGCCAACGACTTACGGCTCCAATTAAGGATATAGGAAAGACTCGGAGCATTAGTTGATCCACAGTGATGTTAGGAACATGGAATAAATCAACTATTTCGAGAACTTTCTCAATGTGTTCATTCACATCTTCATTATCCGAACCGCTAAACGTGTTTTCTCGAAGCTCCTTAAGAAATTAGCCTTTCAGTTTAAAACTATCTTTTTCCTCAATCTTAGGCCTAGCAACTCCCGATCCATAGTCAGTTTGGGTCTTGCTCATGTATTGCTCCATTGTTTCCGCCATTGCTTCTGCTTCTTCTTCCTCCGAGTATTCTTGGTCAGAAAGTAGATTGAAATCAGGCGATCTCAATTGGTCAAGACTTAGAGTCTTGAAGTGTCTCCTTGATGATCGAAATTACCGTTCAGGTTCTTTTTAAGGTGTAAATAGTTCGTTCGTAGAACTCCTTGTGTGTTTTTTTTTTTTTTTTTTCTTATTTTTTACACTACCTGAACAAGGATATAAATAATTCAGATTGAATTTGTCCTGAAGGAAGGTAGGAAAAAAAAATTTGCATGAAAATTAATTATTTTAGTTTCATTTCCAGACGATCGATACGTCGTATCCAATGGAAGTGGATACGCCATATTAATCAGTTTGGGTGAATACACTGTATTGGATAGAGAACTGGATACGCCGTATCCGATGAAAGTGGATACGCCGTATTCAACTATCGACCAGAACAGTGTATCAAACAATTAAATACGCAAACAATTAAACACACAAATATACAAGCAAACAATTAAATACAAATATAAAATTTTTACAGAATATACAAGAATATACACTAATCTAAATTACACTTATCCTAAGGGTTAGATCTAATCTATTGTTAAAAACCAAAATATCAAAATAAAAATCAAGATTAATTTTCACTCCCCGACAGCGGCGCCAAAAACTTGATATGTCGTCGTTGTATGGTATATTTAAGATGATTCAAGTTTTAAATTTATATTTTTCCGACTAAACCAAAAACAACACTTTAATGGGCAGTGTGCCCGATCCGTAGTAGTTTCGTGGTAAGTAAGGTGTCGAACACTTGAAGCGAGGTTAAATCTCTCAATTCAATTAATATCTTGGTTATCTAATCTATGTTAATTCTATTCTATCCTAATCATATGTTAAACCTATGTCAGTCTAAATCCTAATTCTAATGAGAAAAGGGGGAGTTTTCAGCCTGAGAGACTAGCACGGTTTAGTTGGTGACTATAATCAATTCAAAGCACTGTTACCCATGCAAGCTAATTAACAAAAGATGAAAGAGCGGTTGATTGGTTTAAATTACACCTTTATATATAATAATAATAAAATATATATATAATAAGGATAATCTAAAAAAATCAATAGAATCCGGGTAGTGAAGGATATTCCCGGGTCGTAGTCCCAACGAGGAGTGAATTGGAAAGTCGAAAGACGGTTTGATATTTGATGTTTGAATGACAAAGATTTGGATTTGATTTTTCTAATTAAAATGCAAAAACAATTAAGGAAAACCTAAAAACGAAAGCTATTAAAGATTTAAACCTAAAACGAGACGGGAATGTAAAAACGCGAGTTTTAAAAAACTAAATTATCAAAAATTAAACCCTAAATGATGTTTTAAAGTTTTTCTATTCTAAAATAACTAAATTAAAAGAAAAATTAAAGAAAATTCTAAAACGGAAGCTTAAAAAGGTTAAAAACGAAGAAAACGAAAACCGGGTACGAAACCCGTTCTTTAAAAAGTAAAATTTTGCAAAAATGACCCTACGAAAGAAAAACTAATTTTCCTAAGTGCAATATGATAAAATAAATTTTTCTAAAAAAGAAAAATATTTTTTTGATTTTTATTTAATTTTTAATAATTAAAAAACTGTTTTAAAGAAAATAAATGATAAAAAATAGTAGACAATTTTATAAAAATCTCAAAAAATGCAGAAAAGTAGCTGACAGAGTGCTGAATACAAGAAAAATAAAATGGCTAAAAGTTGACTTAAAAATAAACCAGAAATAAGCAATTCGTGCTTATGGGCTTATAGGCTAAGAAAGGGTTATAAGATTAATTGTGCAAACTCATACCGGATGAGCTATTGTAGCACAATGGTATGAGTTTGTAAGTGTGGGACGTTTGTGAAAGGGGGGAGGTCTCAGGTTCAAACCTGGGCCTCTCTCTTTTTATATAAACTTTTTTTTTCTTTTTTTAGAACTTATAAAAAAACTAAAAAATAAGCAACTTTAAAAAACAACTTTTTATACCAAATCTAAATAAGCTGGAAAATAAGCAACAAAAAGGGGCAGACAACTCTTTTTTACACTAAGTCTATGATAAGCTAACTGTTGGGCTTATATGGACATTTAAGCAAATGCAAGTAAGAAATAAGCAAAAACAAGTGGATCTCTATACTAAATAAGCCAAGATGAGATACAAATAAGCACAAAGAAATAAGTAAAAAGGCAGAAAAATAAGTTATCAACAAGCTAGCAAACTTAACTTAAAACTATACTAAGGAATGGGGGCTTAAACAATTAAGGCTTAAGAGGAAAAATTGGCTAGGCAAAGGGGAACTAAGCTAAGGCAAAAGGAAAACTAGACCTAATAAGCCAATATAAACCAAAAATAAGCAAAATCAAACAGACAAATAAGCTGGAAAACCTAAATAAGCTATGGGGCTAAACTGCAGGTAAAACAGTCAAAGGGCTCACTTTTGGGCTTATTTTTAAGCACCAAGAGGGGGGTCCTAAGCTTAAGGCTTGCTAGGGATTTTAGAACAACTTATGAGCTGTCTATAAATGCAAGGATAAACAAATTTTGATCAAGAATAAGCAACAAAAAGAAGATGTTAAAACAGCAGTTAGCACCAGGGGAGATTTAACAAAGAAAAATGGGCTAAAAGCCAGCTTATAAATAAGCTGGCAAATGAGCTTAGAATTTTAAGGGAAGTTAAAACAGATAGACACAAGCTCTTAATGAGCTTGTGCTTAAAAATTCAAAAGCTGAAAATAAGTTTTACTATCTGAAAATTAAAAAGGTAAAAGGGACTTTTTAAGACTAAAAAAAAACTTGACAACTTTGACAAACTTGGAAAAAAAACTAAAGAGTACCTAAAGTATTCTAATCCTACTGCATTAAAACATAAAAACAACTCAAATTCAAGTGTATTGAGGGCTTAATCAAATAAGCTTAGGTAAACTAAGCTGCCACATTAGTCTAAAAGAGACTTATAAAGAAACCTTCAAAACTACTTTGAGCAAAAAAAAACTTTTGAAAAACAGCTGAGAATGGCTTAAGAAAACTTGATAAAGATGCCAAAACAACCCATAAGTTTTTAAACACAAAATGACCCGTTTTAACACACTATGCCAAACACTCCTTAAGACTTGCAAAGCCAAATTTTAAGTTGGTATGAAAGGTTTTAAACCAAGATCCTTAAAGACAGATTAAAAGGCATGATAGTTAAGCAGAAATAATCAAAAAGCAACAATCATTAAGCACTTAAACAGACAGAATAAGCAATAAGCAGTTTATAGGGAAAATAGGCAGTTTAACACAAAAATTTAATCAAAAGACAAATAAGTATCAAGAAGAGACAGATAAGCATTCAAGAATAGTAATAAGCAACTAAAAGCATGAATAATCCAGAAATAAGCACATGAACAGTGTTTATAAGCAAAAATAAAAAAAGGGGACTTACAAAGAGTCCAAGCTTTTGGTTGTGTAATAAGCTTTCCCAAAGCTTAAAAATCCAATCCTATAGCCTCCCATGAGGCACTAAACCAATGGCCTTCCAGTATTCACCATGCTCCTTTGATTTCTTCTTTTTTTATATTTTTTTTTGGATTTTTGAGTTTTTTTGACAGAAAATAAAAACAAGCTTACAAATAGGCTTTTAAGGTCTTAAAAGCTTATAAATGAGCTTAACAAACGGTATTTAAGAGACAATAATTTAAATGACAAGTATTTAAGGAAAACAAGTAAATTGCATAAAAATAAATGACAAGAAATTTTAAAACAGAAAATTAAAGTTGCAATGTATTAAAAAGACAGTATTAAAGGGTACAAATTAAGGTTACAAGCTTTTGCCTTGAAAACACTAAAATTCGACACCCAACTAAGTTACATAAGCCCTATTTTATACTAAGTCTTGATGCTTGAACTGTGTTTCTTTGCTGAGTAGCTTGAGACTTGTGTTTGTTGTGTGAGTGAGATGCCACAATCAATCTTAGCCCTTCAAATTTCTTGGTGCCCAATCCAAACAATAGCAACCCTTGATTTCTTGTATTTTTCCTTTAACCAATGGTGTGGTTTGGGATTGCCATCGTGGCAAGAGCCATGTGGGGGTGGGGAAGGGTGGTGAAAGTGACAAGTTTGGCTGGGGTGAACAGTAAACGAGGTGGGGGTGTGGGACAGGGGAGATGAATAGTAGCTGGGTAATTTGGGCGGGAAATTTGGTTAAATGTTATACAGGGTATAAGTTTGGCGTGTTGGCAATTTTGACCCCTCATGTATATATGTAATATTGCAACTTAAGTCCTTGTGGTGGGAAACTTTTGGAGTTTTGGCAGAATAAGTCCTTGATAGTTATATGAGTGATTACATACATGGTCCTTGTGGTTAAACGAAAGTTAAGGGTTAAGGAGTTTAAAGGCTAACGGCTGTTAAAGGCTTTTGGGCTTTATATGTTTGTTTTGGGCCTTGTTATAATGGAAAATGAATTTGGGCCTTTTTCTTCATTTTGGGCTTTAAAGTCTTCACATAATACACTAATGGGCTTATCCGGCCCATTAGATGGGTACATGTGGCCCATTAAGTATTTTCTTCGATATTGCTTCGGTTTTGACTGTTGACCATGTCGGGGTTGACTTTGACTTTGACTTTCTTGGACTTTGGCTTCGATTTGACTTTGTATTTTCCACGCTTTTCCATTCCGTGCTCGGTTTTGTCGTTTTTGGCTTTGTTTTTCGTCCTTTTGTCGGATATCCGTTTCCTGCACAATATAGATGAAAACATACAAATACAAGGTATTTTTGGGTACGTTTTTGGTTATTTAAGTCCGGTTTTAGTGGAAAAGGGTATGTGTAATTAAGCACATACCAACGGTCGAACCTTATATAAGGAAATTGTATTAACCATTATTAATCTGATTAGAACGTTGTTTTGTTTATTTAGTGCAATGATTTCTTCTCTCGAGATGGCATATCATTCTTAAGACTTAGGCGTTACATCATCCTAAGAATTTGGGCCTTGTTATAATGGAAAATGAATTTGGGCCTTTTTCTTCATTTTGGGCTTTAAAGTCTTTAATTACCTCCTTTCACACGTCTACTTATTTTCAAGACCACACCTTTTGATGATAGCAAATAGAATTTCTCCAGATTAGAATCTGGGTGATGAAATACTTCGATTTACGGAACCTGTGGGTTATGGGCCTACCACGCTTCTGCTGCGCCACTCTGATCGTAAAGAATCGTTATTCATTAATCTTTAAAAGGCAACATCAAATAAGAAATACATCACAAGTCTTGGTCGAAATTTCATACTAGTGGTATGTAATTCAACTTTGACATTGTATAGATTCTTGTGTGTTTCCTTGTTATTACGTTGCAGAATATAAGAGAAAATTTTAGAATACGGAGATCATGGAATAAGTGATGTCAAGGAATGATTGTAAATTTGTATGAGAGTTTGCTAAACCACTGCGATACAGAGAGGGGATGTTTTTAAATGGCACATGATGTAGGTATGTTGGAAAATGAAGATTAAGATTAGGATATGTTTTGTACAAACGGATTAAAAGAAACTTGTTTGTACATATGTTATATACTTAAGCCTACTTATTTATAATTTAATCACTTACAAAAGAAGCGTTCAACTCCTTGTAACTGAGAATTTATAAATTCATAGTTCAGAGATTTATAATTTACTTATTCAAATGAAGAAGAATTACTAATTTCATTTCCTTAAAGATGATCATAAATCTGTCTTACTTAAGCATAAAAACATTGATATGTTATGAATGGTTACAAAATATTGAGATGTTGATTGTACTGATGCCCATATAATCGAGGATGAAAATTTTTGTTGCAAAGGTATGAGGAGAGTATTCAGAGTTGAACATAATAGAATCGATGGAATTGACACATGATGACAACTTTTGATACCATTAGATAACAAGATGTAACGGAATCATCACTTTATTATTTTCATGGATAACTTTACATACGAAACTTTAAAAGAGTTGATACTTATGTTACGTATCTTGTAGTAGGATAAAAATAACAAATGACAAAGATTGTAGCTTGATGATCGGAGTTTTCAGATTGAAGAAGATTCTGATGAACTTGAATATCCTCAAGAGTTGTTTTCAGCGGTTGATCTTTTGTCTCTGCAGTTTCTGGTCAGATGACCCACTTTGTTGCAAGTTCGACACTTGACAGTGCAATCTCCTGTGTGATGCAGGGTGCATTTTGTACACAAAGGAAGGTTCAGGTAATCTATTTGGGAGGCTATAGTCTAACAGGTTTTGTCTTTATTTTCTGCTCGGCGGTGGTAATCATCGTCGGTTGTGATTGTTGTGGTATTTTTGGTAGTTTTCAGTCTTTGCGATTTTGATAGTGATTATTGTTGTTGTGGTATTTGGGGTAGTTATTGTCGATGGTGTTTCTCTTATCTTCTAATTTTCATTTATGATCATTGGTTTCTTGCACAGAATCGCGTTTTATTATCTGATCCATTAACCTCTGAGATATGTTGATGGCTTCCTCCAAAATTTAAGGTTTCGACGGTAGTAACGTTTTCATTCAAGCTTCGAGTAGGACCTCGATAAAAGCTTTCTAAGAGTTTCTCATTGTTTGGACCATGTTTTGGACACAAGGTGGTTAATTCTAGGGAATTCTTCTAACATAGGGTTTAAGATCATTTCCCTTTACACTCAGATTGTAAAGTTCGTCTTCCATTTTTCTGATCTCAGTCCGGGGACAATACTTGTTTGTCAGAAGCCTTTTTAACTCAGTCCAGGTGGTTCGATTAGCTTGCTCTATTCCCATAGGTTGGGCATATGCATTCCACCAGGATAAGGCATCGTCAGTTAAAGTACCAGTAGCAAATGTTACTTTATTTTCCTCAGCACATCTGCTTCGAGAGAATACTGATTCAGTTCATTCAAACCAGCGAATAAGGCCTACTGCTCCTTCCGTACCATTAAAGCAGAAAGGTTGACAGCTGATAAACTCTTTGTAGTTTCCCGTTTTCACTGCAGGAGTTCCAGTAAGATTACTAGCACTTGCCATGGCAGCAGTCTGTGCTTCCAGGGCTGCAGTAAAATCAGCAGTCAGTTGCCGGATGGCATCCAAAGTTATGGCTGGTGTTTCGGATGTTGACGTCCTTTTAGGAGGCATTCTATCACACAAGATAACGCGTAGTAAGAATGATATCACAAGTTTTTAAAGAAAATGTGATGCTTAAAATGCTTAAAGAGAAATGCTTATTTTTGAATTTTAAGCACTTAAGGGTTATGGTATGATTCATGAAGACAGAGAGATAATGATGCAAATGGTGGAAATGATGATGAAAGAGCGATATGTTGGAAACAGTAAGATACGAAACGGAATTGCTTTTATAAATAACTTGCTTTCTTACTGTACATAGTCAAGATTTGACAAGCGTTTTTATTTATACCACACATCCCATGGCTAGGATAAAGCTATAACTATTCTAAGAGTTTGTTGATTCTGAGCCTGTAGATGACATCTTAAAGAATCCTCTGATCTGTTTGTAACAAGGCTTGGATTTTCTCAATGATTGTTCAAAGATCAAGAAATTCCTGTAGTAAGCAAATGGCAATCTTATCCTTTGCACTAATGCTTACTTTGAAGTTTGAATTATCTGAGTACGGATTTTCTTGATTTCGGTCTTTAGTTCGTCACTATTCCTTCTGTATGATCATTTATCAATGCGGCCTTCTTTATTTTTCGATAGGTGAAAGAGAAGTTTCATCTAAGTATTCTAAATATTTCTATTTGTTCCTCATGATGTTTCAGATGTATCTTATGTAACTTTTTCCTATTTCAAATATTTGAGGTGGGGTAGGAGTATAAACTGAGGAAGATGGTGATACCAAATTACGGGTTTTGATTCTGATATAGTTTAGATAAGTAGTTGAGTAAGAAGATGGGGAATGGATTGTTCTTAGGTGGTTATAGTTCTCTGGAATAGAAAATTATGAGATTAATAGTAGTGATGGGGGTAATATCGGAGATAGAGTCAAAATAGCTGTGGAGTATAGGATCTGGGTGATTGGAATAGGTAATTCCTTAGACATACTTTGCTTGTACGTCCTTTAAATTTGGATTATTTTTTTTTTTTACTGTAGAAAGATGAGAATAGGTGGGATCATATTATCTGTAGAGTTTTCCGAAGAGTTAAAAGAAATGATTCCTGATGAAGCTGGGAAGTAATTCGATGAGACTGAAGTATAGTTAAGACTATTATAGAGGAAAAAGCATTCTTAATATCGGAAGTAGAGCGTTGGAGAAGACATCGTTTCTGTTAACAAACCAGTCGTAAATTAACTATAAGTTATTTATGTAATAGTATAGGATGTATTTACATACCTTGTTCCAGAATGTAGTGGCACGGGGACTTGATGGCTAGAAAGAATTTATGGTTTAGTTAAGGTTTTGAATTGTTCTCTATAACCATGGCGCTGTACAATCTGTACACCCCCCATTTTTTAAATATAGCAGCGGAAAGCTAAGTCTGGGGTATTTCTGTTTATGGTTTACATCAATGATAATCTTAGAAAACGAAACTAAAAGAGACGTTTGTTCAAAAGTTAGGTTTATCATTCATTTCAATCAGAGTTTTACAAGGCAAGTCCAAAATCTATGAATACATAAAATGTGAATGAATATAACAAGTTTTAGCCATCTTCATGTCCATGCCACTCCATGCCATAAGTTGCTCAATTACCTGAGATAAACATGCATAAAAAGGGTCAACACAAAGGTTGAGTGAAATTCATAGGTTTGAAATGTAATAGTTAAATACAAGTTATCATAATTGGAAATGTTGGTATTGCAGGAATAATCGTTATGGAAGGAACATTATTGTCATAGTGAACAGTATTATCACCCTAAACTCATGCATCACAATAAAAGCAGATAAAGAGTTATTAAGAGATTATTGGAGGATACTACCCAAAGAGATCTTGGGAGATATTACCCATAAGAGGATTTCTGGAGATATTACCCGAAAGAGATACTGGGAGATATTACCAAAGAGATATTAAAGAGATATAGGGCGTATACCCAAATAGATAATTTCCATGTACTAGCAATAATATATCAGGATAGCATATAGTTTAGCATAACACTTGCATTCATGATTTTATAGTAGGTGTCACAGGTTTATAAGATATGTGAGATTATGAATTCATTAAGTCTTTGAAAAGTAATCACATTGTTATAAGATAAATGAGTATGTAAAAGAGTTTGTAACAAGCATGTATCCCCCTCGCGGGTTTATAAAATTATGTAAATAAGTAAAGGCGAGGTTATGAACTTCACCTGATATGTAGATGTAATAATTATTCAAAAAATGAAGCTGACGGACCTTATCACATCTTAATATGGCGGTTTATATAGAAATGATAGTAAATTAGTCCACGTCACGCAGAGTAAATAGTTGAGTCTTAGGAAGATTGTACTCTAGAACTTTGGTTTCGAGAGTCTAATATTATTATGAGTTTGATTGGATGTTTGAATTATTTTATCTCCGTTCGGGCCATATATTCTGAAGTCATTCAGTAAACTTTGAGGAAGTAGGGCACTTTAAATAGTAAAACCCAAACACTAAGAGAAGTAATACAAGATGAAACTTTCAATATGAAGCTTAGTATTGTGTTACGATTACTCTGTTTTAAGGTTATAATCAATATTGGAAATGTTAGCACGAGAATGCGTTAATTAATGTTAGGTTTTGTATGGTTTTATAAAACATGATTTATACTTTTTCAAAATGTTACATTTTAGACCCTGTGGTTTGAAAAATTGCAAATAGTCCTTGGAGTTTGCATTTTTACGACTTTGGTCCTTCAACTTTGAAAGATATACCAAGTAAACCTTGGAGTTTGAAAAGTGACATAATAGATCCCTGGAGTTATAACTTTGATAAAATGACACTTTTAGTTTTAGTTATAAGTTTCGAAAGTTACGATTTCATACCCTCCGTATGGATTATAATTACAAAAACATGTCAATTGCCATGCAAGCTTAGTTTAACATTTCAATAGACATTTATAAGTTATAATAAACTAAAATATGAAGTTTTAACGCAACACAAGTTTAAAATAACGATTCGTTAAGCTAGTAAGTAAAATAGGTCAAATTAGGGTTTCAAAATGTAAACGCGTGGGTTTTAAGTTCAAATTCCTTCATTAATCAATAAAGTGGTTATTTTAACATTATTTAAGAATGCTAGGATATATTATAAGAATATTTAATCATTATAACATTTAGTTTTAAGAAAAACGTGAAATTAGGGTTTCGGGTGTACGGTTTTGGATCAAAATGGAAAATGAGCATGAATTGGGTTATGAAACTTTAACAAGAGTTTATTTATGATCATATAAACATTATAAGGGTGTAGTAGCAGGTATGAAGTTGATAGAACCTGGGTTTGAGCTTCAATGATCAAAAATGGTGGAAATGGGTCGTTTCGGGTAGTATTTCCACTCGTACGCCTTGTATCTTCACTCCAAGGCTTCAATTCTTCAGGGCTTCACTTCTACACCTTCTTTAATGATCCTAGGATCATATGGGAGCAAAGGATTGCTGCCTATAATGGTTATAGAGGAGGAGGTGTGGTGCGAGTTTGAATGGAGCATAGGAGGCCCTATTTATAGTATTTTGAGACCAAGGAGGTTAAGGAAGCCATGGGTTCTGTTGTGAGACACTTGTACAAGATACTACATGAGGTTTTGAGGCTATGGAAGGAGTTGTGGAGGTCTAAGAAGCTAAAGTGATGGTGTGTAAGGTGTTGGTGGTGCCACGACTGAAGTAGCAAAAAGGAGAGGCCATGTGCCTCTATCCTTGGCCATGAAGTGTTCCAAGCAGGTGGGTAAGCTGATCTAGGTCATCTAGAAGGTATCCATGGTGGTATCTTGCTATGGAGAGAGTTTTTAAATAGGTTAAAATGGTCATGCAATGGGTTCGGGTCTGTTTTGGGTTTGACAAGGGTTTCACGAGTTTTCAAGCTCATATTTCATGTATAAATGATTAAGGATTGTTAATACATGTTCCTAAGGTTTGATATAAGGAGTGTCATTAGGATTTAGCAATTGATTTGGGTTAAAACGGGTTTAAAATGGTGAAATGAGGTCGCGGGTTCCAAATGGTACGGTTTAGGGTTTTCTTGACTTTCTTTGTTTATAATTCGTGTGATTTTGATTGGGAATGATGGAATACTGATCCTAGGACTTATATAAAGGATTATCAATGAGGTTTGATCATTGGTTTAAGTTAAAATGGGTCGAAATGGAAAGAGTAAGCCGTGGTTTGAATTAGGGCTTGTATTGGATTCATTAGGGTTTTCTAGGCTTTGATTTCTCTGCATATTGCCAGTTATTGGTTAGATAATGATTTTTAAACTCATTTTATGAGTTTACAATGGTATTTGATTTGTTTTTCAAGATTGAAATGGTTAAAAATGAGTAAACGAGTCGAATGATCCATTTAGGTACGCTTAGGGTTTCTCGGATTCGTTTTACGTACAAATGAAATAATATGATGAAGTAATGATAAAATAATGATTGACTATGATTGATATGATTGTAAAATAAGTTATTACTATTATTTGAGTGTTGTTGTAAGTTTATGATGGATAAAATGGAAGAAATGAATAGGGTCATGGTTTAGTATTTAGCTGGGTTAGGGTTTCTAACTTGGATGTCTGTAATTTCATAGAATGGGATGAATATGGATGGTAATGAAAGTGTTGACTTGTTGTAACTTGTACTTGATGGATTGTACAAGATTCTTAGGAAAATGGAGGTAAAACGGCTATTTTAGATATCGTGCATTAATGACTTATACATTATGCTTTGAAAACTTGTACTTGACTTAGAGTGGAGTTATTTTTCAATGAAATGTATTATTACTGATATTATATGATTTAGTCGTTTGTACATTTACTTTAGATATTATCTCTTTATGGAATATAGTTTAGAGGTATACGTAACGGTTTAAGGCCGTTTTTGGTATAAACGTTGTGAAAAGTTACATTATAGGAATATGTACCTTGGAAAATAAAGAATCTGTGATAATGACTTGGACTTGTTTTGGATGTTTTATTGACATATATGAAGTATTTTAGGTTGAATAGATAGGTGCGTGAGCTGTCTACTTTAGTTATGTAAGTTACATTACATACTGAGATATTGACAATAGTAAAATAGGTTTTGCATTTGATGAAAATTCTTAGGTTGTTATATTGTTAAATTATCTAGGTCACCTTCTAGTCAACACGATCAATAAACCATTGGCAATATCTAGTTAACTAGTTAAGCCTGAAGCGTATCCTAGACACAGACTTAGAAGGACAATATTAGTGTAACTATAATTCTAGATGTATAAATCACTATATGGAGAGCTATCTCAGACTCTAGATCTACTTGGTCTGCTTCACTAGATCCAGTTGAATGTTAGGTCACCTACAAAAGCGCGTAAACAAGTATAAATTGATAAATCAAGAAATCGAGATAAACAGATACCAAACTTTCAAATCTTCATAACAATGGCTAATACCCGAAGAGCCTTCAAACGTCATAATAAATTCAAGAGCAATAATTTAGCCAAGGTAAACTAACCAAGTTAACGAATGATACAACAAAATGAACGATTACTAAAGTATATGGAATTACACGTTGTCTCCTATGGAATTGATAACGTTGCTCGACCTCTTCTTCTCTTTTTCTCCTCTGAAAATCGACTTTTATGGTTTAGGTATCGAGAATATGATTTAACACACTTAAAACTCATTTTCTAGTTTTCTATTTATAAGGTCTGGAAGTCGGTTGGATATGACGTATCCAAGTGTTAGATACGGCGTATTAAGGATTTCTTAGAGTAGGGACCATGCTTGATATCTTCCAGAATATTTATATACTATATCTTGAATACGGCGTATTGAGTCTCTCTGGATATGGCGTATTGATCTTTATCCTTCTGTGGTCTTTGGTGAGACAGGAACGGATACGCCGTATCTTCTTTTAGGCTCTAGAATGCGCGCCTTTTGCTAAATTTCACCAATTACTCCATAATTACTGCAATTCTCAAATATAAAGGGATTAAGTACAATTCTTTTCAAAATTACTATACAAAACATGGGTTATTAACTATGGGATACATTCATGTATAAATAGACGTTATTTGATGTCATCAATAGCCCCACTCTAGCCGACTGATCACGTTGATCAAACTGGGAGGGAACGTGTAACATTAGAGGTGAATGATAAGAGGTGTCCTCTAATCACTACGATGAGCTGGTCCCTCTTTTAGTAGACTTAGCTATGAATATTCATGAAAAATAAATGCCGGGCTCTTTCTTTCACAGCTAATCCCATTCTCCCTTTACTTACTTATAACAGTTATTTGATTTTGCTAGTTTTGCATAGCTGCTTATTTGCAACTTATTGCTGAGCTTATTTTTCATTCAAAAAATATATTTCTGTTATAAAACTAGATTAGTTTAGGCTTAATCACATTTAGGATATATAGTTTCAAGTTTAGCTTTTTTTTTAAAACCTAAAAGTAGTTTAGGCTTAATAATATGACCATATGTACCGTTTTTTTCCTACACTTATTTAATGTGTGTCTAACTTGAGTCATGATATAGAACTAAACAACACTTCATATGACCATATATGACATTATGAATTTAGACACACAAACACTCAATGTGACTATTATGAAATTTAATGATAAAGATTCTTAAAGAAGACAGGAAGGAATCTGAATTTCAATGGCAAAGAAACTGTTGGCTTTGATAAGACAAAGGTTGAATGTTACAACTGCCACAGGAGAGGTCACTTTGCTAGAGAATGCAGGGCACCAAGGAATCAGGGGAATAGAAATAGAGATGCTCCAAGAAGGAATGCACCAGTGGATACATCTACTACAAATGCCTTGGTTGTTCAAGATGGGATAGGTGGTTATGATTGGAGCTTTCAGGCTGAAGAAGGCATCACAAACTTTGCTCTAATGGCCTATACATCCCAAGGTTCATCAAGTTCAGACTCTGAGGTACATACTTGCTCTAAAGATTGCTTAAAATCATATGAAACTCTTCAAAAACAGTATGATCAACAGCGTGAAGCTCTTAATAAATCTAATCTAGAAATTATAGGTTATCAAATGGGATTAGAATCATTAGAAGCTAGGATAGTTGTTCATGAAAAGAATGAAGCTGTTTATGAAGAAGATATTGCATTTTTAAAGTATGATGTCCAAGTGAAAGATATTTCTATCAAAGACCTTAAAAATCAGTTAGAAGAAGCTTTAAAAGAGAAAGATGATTTGAAACTTAAACTAGAAAAATTTGAAGAATCATCAAAGAATCTAACTAAACTGATTAATAGTCAAATAAGTGCTAAAGACAAAACTGGTCTTGGTTATGATAGTCAAATGAATGAGAGTGAAGTGGTTCATAGTGTGTTTAACAGTAGAGAAAGTGATGTGGATGATAGTCCAGTAAATGATAGATTCAAAACAGGTGAAGGGTTTCATGCAGTTCCCCCTCCCTACACTGGGAACTACATGCCCTCAAGACCTGACTTATCCTTTGCTGGGTTAGATGATTCTGTCTATAAGACTAAAGTGAGTGAAACTGAAACTAGTATATCTAAGACTAGTAAGGATATTGTAGAAAAGCCTAAAACTGTTAGGCCTAGTGCTCCTATCATTGAAGAATGGGACACTGATAGTGATAATGATAGTGTGTTTAGACCTAAATCTGATCAGACAAAACCAAAGTTTACTAAAATCAATTTTGTCAAATCTGGTGAGAATGTGAAATCTGTTAATAAGGAAAACACACATAGGCAAGTAGAGTATCCTAGGAAAAGTCAAAGTCTTAGGGATAATAGAAGAAACTGGAATGGGATGATGACTCAGAAACTAGGAAATGGTTTTGAGTCTATAAAGAAAGCTTGTTTTGTATGTGGGAGTCTCAACCATTTAATCAAAGACTGTGATTTTCATGAAAATAAAATGGTAGAAAAACCAGTGTTGAATAATAAGGGAAGGGTTACTGGTCAAAGGGAAATTAGACTAGTATGGAACAATGCTAAGAGGGTGAACCACCAAAATAAATTGACTCACCCACATCCTAAAAGGAATTTTATTCCGACAACAGTTGCAACAAAGTCAGGACAAGTGCCAGTTAATGCTGCTAAGCAAAACTCTCCAAGAGCAGCAGCATCAATTAGTACTACCAGGCCTGTTAATACTGTTGCCCCTAAACCAAAAGTGAATGATGCATTACCCACAACATATTCTTATTTAAAGCACATTCACCAATAAGAAGGGATTTTAACTAAAAACCAGCAACTAAAACCAATAATTTTAATGAAAAAGTTAATACTGCTAGGGTTAACAATGTAACTACTGCTGGGCCAAAAGCAGTAGTTAGTGCTGCTGAAGGAAATGGGGAAAATGTTGTTAAGTCCTCAACATGCTGGATTTGGAGACCATCAGGAAATGTTATTGACCATACCTCTAAAGACAGTGGATCATACATGCTTATAAGATTTAACTATTTTGATCTACAAGGCAGACTCAAGTCAGTAATGGCGTGGGACCCTAAGAGAAACTAATCCTCTTATTTTGAGTGCGGGGTATGAGAGTGATTCTAACAAACTTACTTTTCAAAAAGCTCTCTTCTCCCTTCAGTAGAAGTACCTCATACATACCATTCTACACTGCTTAAGTTTAAAATCTACTTCTTGGAATGAATTTTCCACTATTATAGCATATGCAGTCATTTGTTTAGCTAATGGTCCAAAGTTTAACTTTTCTAAACTAATTTTTGATTGTATGTTAAGGAACTTGGATACCAATACAAAGAAATTTTTAATGTATCCAAGGTTTTTACAACTCTTTTTGAATAATCAGATTACTCTTGCAGACACTTTTAATGATGTTTATCAAACACCTGCACATACTAAAAAGGTTTTCACTAACATGAAAAGAAAAGGAAAAGATTTTTCAAGAAGAGTTACTCAATTGTTTGCATCAATGTTGGCACCACCAGTAGTAGAGGGTGAAGGTTTAGGTCAACCCTCTGAACCCCAACCAACACCTTCTACTGTTCAACCTAGAATTGAGGAACAAATCCTTGTTACTGAATCATCATCACCCCAAAATACTCAGTTTCCTCAGATTAGTGTGCTTATACCAAATGTAGCAGATGAGGCTGTCTTTAAGGAGTGGGATGACAGAGTGGTAAGGGCTACCACTATTGCTGCTAGCTTAGATGCAGCACAGGCTAGTGGTAACATATCTAATACCCAATCCACGACAATGTCTAATGATCCTTTTTCTCAGGAAATTGGTTCAAATGACAGACCCATGTGCTAAGAAGCCATGGGGGGTGTCATTGCTCAGACTCGGTCTGAGAAGGCATCTAAACATTCATGTGATTCACCTCTCTCGGGAGGTCACACACCTGGAAGTGATGAGGGTAGACCTAACATAAATGAATTAATGGCTATTTGTACAAACTTGTCAAACAGGGTTCTTGCCTTGGAAACATCAAAGACTGCTCAAGATTTGGTGATCAACAAGTTGAAAAAGAAAGTCAAAAGATTGGAAAAGAAGCAAAGGACAAGAGAAAGAGTTTGGATGATGAGTATGTATCCAAACAAGGGAGGAAAAGTGACAAGATAAAGCCAATGTTTAATGATAGTGACTTTGCTGAGCTTGATGTGGATAATGCAATGGAGAATGTTGAAGGTGATGCTAAAATTCAGGGGAGGAATACTGCTGAACAAATTACTACAAATAGGGATACAGTTAATACTGCTAGTATTGATCTTAGTGCTATTGGACCTTCAAATGTTAGTACTGCGGATACTGCTGATCCTTCTACAAGTATTGCTGGGGATATTTTTAAAGATGAGATGATGACTATTGCTGATACACTTATGGCTATTAGGAGCACACGACCAAGAACAACCTCAATAGTGATTCATGATGTTGAAGAAGAACCAAGGAGAGCAACACCGGTACCAACATTACAAAGCCAAGACAAAGGTAAAGGCAAGATGGTGGAGCCTGAATCTACTCCAAAGAACCCAATAAAGGCTCAAGTTCAAAGGGATGCACAGATTGCTCAAAGATTACATGAAGAAGAAAAGGTTAAACTGAAGAGATTGTTTGAACCAGATAATGATGATATTCTGTGGAAACTTCAAAGATATATGCATGATCCTTTAGTATGGAGGCTTTATGATACATATGGTGTTCACCATGCATCTTTAGTAAGAGGACATGATATCTTCATGTTGGTTAAGAAAGAATATCCTTTAACCAGAGGAACACTTGGATTAATAATGGTGGCTAGACTATTAGTAGAAGCAGATAGTGAGATGTCTAAAGAACTTTTAAGAAATATTTTCTATCAAGTAAACAGGTCAATGCAATAAGATGTTTGGATACATCCCCCTATTGCCCATGGAAAGCCTCCCAAGGCCTATGGCCGGTCAATATTGTAGTATCAATACCCTCTCCATGCCTTGGAGAAGGTGTTGGTTGGTTTTGAATTCTCATTTCACAAATGAATTATATGCTTCTTACTTTCACTCTCTAGAATACATCCTTCCTTCCACTCTCTCTCACTAAGTTCCTTCCTATCTCATATCAAAGATTACTTGTATTCTTCAATTGGTATCAAGAGCCATGGAGTGGTGTGTTTAGTTTTTGTGTTTAAGCTTTCTTTTTGGTTCATTTGTTTTTTGCAAAATCGTCCTTTATTTTGTTTCTTTTTGATTCCAAAGCTATTGTGTATACTAAAGGATTATTTACCTTGGTAAATCTAATCTAGTATCTTTATGATATAGGTGTACAAGCTTAGAATAAAGAAAAATATCATTTTTGTTACATTTTTGTGATCGAAAATCTTATAAAGAGCAAAATCTTGATTTTAAATTTTTCTGCTTAAAAACCTTAAAGTATTCATTTTTTTTGTTCCTATAGGTTTAGTAACACTAGTTGTACAAGTATTTTTGCAAAACAATCATCAAAAAGGTGTCTTTTTGTGTTTTTAAGTTTTTGGGTTTCGTAGTAGTGGAAGTCGAACAACTGAAGTCGAACAACTCAAGTCGAACAACTGAGTCGAACAACTCAAGTCGAACAACTGAGTCGAACAACTCAAGTCGAACAACCTGAGTCGAACAACTCAAGTCGAACAACTCAAGTTGTACAACCTGAGTCGAACAACTCGAATCAAACAACTTGGTTTAGTTGCAACCGAACAACCCAACTACAGTTCAAACCGAATAACTTGACCTCAGTTGAAACCGAACAACTTGGTTTAGTTGAAACCGAACAACTTGAAATTTAGTTGAAACCGAACAACTTGAACTCAGTTGAAACCGAACAACTTGAACTCAGTTGAAACCGAACAACCCTAGTTTAGTTGAAACCGAACAACTCAACTCAGTTGAAACCGAACAACCCTAATTCCATTAAGGGAAACCGAACAACTCATTTTTCTAAATTATACGGTTTATTTCTTTGACTTGTAAAATCCCGTGAAACATTAACTTGTTTTTTCTGGTTTTGTCAAGAATTGTAAAATCTCGTGTAGTTTAAGGATTTAAACACTTAAAAGGAAACTTAATTAAACACAATTTCTTTCTACCACCGTTCGATCAACCAAGTAATCTTTTAACATACAAATTTCTCAATGATGACTCTTGCTGACAAAGCGATTCTTTCGGGTGACGACAATCATCCGCCTATGTTGGAAAAGGATATGTATGACTCTTGGAAAAGCAAAATGGAGTTATACATGATGAATAGACAACATTGACTAATGATCCTTGAATCCGTTGAAAATGGTCCACTTATTTGGCCTTCAATTGAAGAAAATAGAGTGACAAGGCCAAAGAAATATTCTGAGTTATCTCCTACAGAAGCAATTCAAGCCGGTTGTGATGTCAAGGCAACAAATATCATTCTCCCAGGATTACCACTAGAAGTCTATGCATTGGTTGGCAATCATAAAGTGGCCAAGGAACTTTGGGAAATAATTCAACTTCTAATGCAAGGAACTTCATTGACAAAACAGGAAAGGGAGTGTGAGCTTTATGATGAATTCGATAAGTTTGCTTATAAGAAGGGCGAATCACTTCGTGAATTCTACTTGAGATTTTCACTGCTACTCAATGACATGAACATGTACAACATGAAACTAGAATAATTTCAAGTGAACATAAAGTTTTTGAATACCCTTCCTCCTGAATGGAGCAAATTTGTGACAGATGTCAAACTGGTTCGAGACTTGCACACAACCAACATCAACAAAATGGAGTTGCTGAAAGAAAGAATAGGACACTAATAAAGGCAGCTAGGACTTTGCTAGCAGATTCACTCTTACCTACTACATTTTGGGTTGAAGTAGTTAATAATGCTTGCTATGTTCAAAATAGGGTTTTAGTGACCAAGCCTCACAACAAGACACCTTATGAACTATTACATGGTAGACTACCTAGTATAAGTTTTATGAGACCTTTTGGGTGTCCAGTGACCATTCTTAATACCTTAGATCCCCTAGTCAAATTTGATGGGAAGGCTGATAAGGGGTTCTTGGTTGGATACTCTAATAGCAAGGCTTTTAGGGTATTTAACACTAGAACTAGGACAATAGAGGAGAACCTGCACATAACCTTTCTTGAAAACAAACCCCAATGTGCATGGATTGACCAATTGGCTCTTTGATATTGATTTACTAACAAACTCTATGAATTATAAGCCAGTTACTGCAGGGAATCAAACTAATAGGAATTGAGGTATCAAGGATAATGTTGATGCAATACCTACTCAACAATATATTCTGCTACCATTACTTTATGATAGTCCACAGAGCTCAAAGGATGCAGTTGTTGATGATGCTGGTAAAAAGACTAATGAAAAACCAGTAAATGAGGGTGAAAGAAATGGTCAAGAGAAGGAAGGTTGAGCTTTAAATAAAGAAGGTAACCAGAATGTGCAAGATTTTAGAGCTGAATTGGATAATTTGCTTGTTCAACAGAAGGAAGGTTATGCTACCAACACTAACAGAGTTTCTACTGTTAGTGCTGCTGGGCAAAGTTTTGATAATGCTGATGATCTTCCAACTGATCCTCTTATGCCTGATTTGGAAGATACTGATGATCTTCTAAATACTGGTATCTTTAGTGGTGCATATGATGATGAAGATGAGGGTGTAGAGGCTGACTTTAACAACTTGGAAACAACCATGAATGTCAGTCCTATTCCCACAACCAGAATTCACAAGGATCATCCTAAAGACCAGATCATTAGAGACATAAATTCAGCTACTCAAATAAGGAGGATGACCAATATTTCAGAAGAACATGCTATGGTCAGTTACATTAACAAGCAGAGAAGAACCAACAATAAAGATTATCAAAACTGCTTATTTGCTTATTTTCTCTCACAAATAGAACCCAAGGAAGTGACACAAGCTTTGATAGATCCAAGTTGGATAGAGGCAATGCAAGATGAGTTGCTACAGTTTAGATTGCAGAAGGTTTGGAGATTGGTTGATTTACCCAAAGGCAAGCATGCCATTGGAACAAAATGGGTCTATAGAAACAAGAAAGATGAGAGAGGAATTGTAGTTAGAAACAAGGCAAGACTGGTGGCACAAGGTTATACCCAAGAAGAAGGAATTGATTATGATGAGGTTTTTGCTCCTGTTGCTAGGATAGAAGCAATCAGGTTATTTTTGGCCTATGCATCATTTATGGGGTTTATTGTGTACCAGATGGATGTGAAGAGTGCCTTTTTATATGGTACTATTGAAGAGGAGGTGTATGTGTGCCAACCTCCTGGTTTTGAAGATCCACAGTTCCCTGACAAAGTTTATAAGGTAGAAAAAGCTTTATATGGTCTACATCAAGCTCCTAAAGCCTGGTATAAGACCTTGTCTACCTACTTATTGGAAAATGGATTTAGGAGAGGCACTATAGATAAGACTCTATTCATCAAGAAGGACAAAGGTGATATCCTGTTAGTGCAGGTGTATGTTGATGACATCATCTTTGGGTCCACAAAGAAGTCTTTATGTGTTGAGTTTGAGCAGATGATGCACAAGAGATTCCAGATGAGTTCTATGGGGGAGCTCACTTTCTTCTTAGGGTTGCAGGTAAAGCAGAAAGATGATGGAATCTTCATCAGCCAAGACAAGTATGTGGCTGATATATTGAAGAAGTTTGATTTTGTCACAGTAAAGACAGCAAGCACTCCAATAGAGACTAACAAGGCATTGCTCAAGGATGAAGAAGCTGAGGATGTGGATGTTCATTTATACAGATCAATGATTGGATCATGTTGTACTGACAGCTTCTAGGCCTGACATAATGTTTGATGTTTGTGCTTGTGCAAGGTTCCAAGTTACTCCTAAAGTCTCACATATTCATGTAGTAAAGAGGATCTTTAGATACTTGAAAGGTTAGCCTAAATTAGGCCTTTGGTATCATTGAGATTCACCATTAGAAAGGAAGCACTTTTTTCTGACAGTGATTATGCTGGAGCTAGCCTTGACAGGAAATCCACAACAGGAGGTTGTCAATTTCTTAGCAAAAGGTTGATTTCATGGCAATGTAAAAATTAAACTATAGTTGCCAACTCCACTACTGAAGCAGAGTATGTTGCTGCTGCTAATTGTTATGGACATGTGTTGTGGATTCAAAATCAAATGCTTAATTATGGGTTTAATTTCATAAACACCAAGATTCACATTGATAATGAAAGCACCATTTGTATTGTAAAAAATCCAGTGTTTCATGCTAAAACCAAGCACATTGAAATAAGACACCATCTCATTAGAGATTCTTATAAGAAGAGGCTCATTCAAGTAATTAAGATACATATAGATCACAATGTTGCTGATCTTCTCACAAAGGCATTTAATGTTAGCAGGTTTAACTTTTTGATTGCTAGTATTGGATTACTTAATCTCTGAAGATGTATTTCTTGGATTTATGATTGGTGTGGTTTGAAGATAGTATTAGTAATGAATTTGGAGTTAAAACTTATGGTTGTAAAGTTAATGCTGCTAGACAGGATTTGGTATTGCTAGGCGAAAGTTAGTACTACTAGGCAAAACTTAGTACTGCTAAGCCAAAGTTAGTGTTGCTTGTTACCGTTAGAGTTATAACTGTTGGGCGAAATTATTTGTTGGTAAACAATTTCCTACTATTCTAGGTTTCCTTTTTACCTATATAAGCGTATTCGACTACATCAAGATCATTCTAATACTCTCGAATACTAAAACACTCTTTAAATTCACAAACCCACTTAAACTTATCACTGACTCAATAAATTCATCATTAATTAATCATCTATGGCGGATTTGAAGTTTGTTGATCAACACAACATGGTCGCTTGGTTAGAGAAATCAGAAGGGAACGCTAATTTTCATGAGATAGTAAACTTTCTTACTGCTAGCTCTGTACATTACGCCTTACCTATAAGTCCTACTATATATGCTTCTTATATTGAACAGTTTTGGAATACTGTACATTCTCAAACAATCAATGATGTAAAGCAAATTCATGCCACAGTTGATGGCAAGACAGTAGTAATATCAGAATCATCAATAAGGAGTGATCTTCACTTTAATGATAAGGATGGTATTACTTGTCTAACAAAAGATGCTATTTTTGAAAACCTTACATTGATGGGGTATAAGAGTGATTCTAACAAACTTACTTTTCAAAAAGATATCTTCTCCCCTTAGTGGAACTACCTCATACATACCATTCTACACTGCTTAAGTTCAAAATCTACTTCTTAGAATGAATTTTCCACTAATATATCATCTACAGTCATTTGTTTAGCTAATGGTCAAATGTTTAACTTTTCTAAACTAAATTTTGATAGTATGTTAAGGAACTTGGATACCAATACAAAGAAATTTTTAATGTATCTAATGTTTTTACAATTCTTTTTAAATAATCAGATTACTCTTGTAGAACCTTTTAATGATGTTTATCAAACACCTGCACATACTAAAAAGGTTTTCACTAACATGAAAAGAAAAGGAAAAGGTTTTTCAGGAAGAGTTACTCCATTGTTTGCATTAATGTTGGCACCACCAGTAGTAGAGGGTGAAGGCTTAGGTCAACCCTCTTAACCCCAACTAGCACCTTCTACTGCTCAACCCAGAAGTGAAGAACAAATCTGTGTTACTAAATCATCATCACCCAAAAATACTTAATCACCTAGGCAAGCCTTATAAGAGGACATTCAGTTTCCTCAAACTAGTGTGCCTATACCAAATGTAGCAGATGAGGCTGTCTTTAAGGATAGGGATGACAGAGTGGTGAGGGCTACCACTACTGCTACTAGCTTAGATGCAACACAGGCTAGTTGTAACATATCTAAGACCCAATCCACTACAATGTCTAATGGTCCTCTTTCTTAGGAAATTGGTTCAGGTGACAGACCCAGGTGCCAAGAAGCCATGGGGGTGTCATTGCTCAGACTCAATCTGAGAG